>ML397191.1:80448-103714 GCA_005239525.1 Nicotiana knightiana
GGTTTTATCAACAAGTGCGTCCTACCTAGGCAGGAAAGGAGGCACATTGCCAACTTCATATGTGTCCTACCTAGGCAGGAAAGGAGGCACATTGTCAACTTCATGGACTTGGTTTTGATGGAATGTCTGGATAGTGGGATACAGATCAACTGGCCTGGCTTTATAATCCAGCTTCTAGATAGGGTTATCAACGGCTCCAAAGCCCATGCCATCCCCTATGGCTTCATTCTCACTGCTATTCTTGCTTTTTGTAAGGTGCCACTGAAGAAGTAGGAGATGACCACAAGCAAAGACCATTTTGGGATTAGCACTCTGCTTGCTTGTGATTATGAGGTCCATGCCACTCCCAATGAACCTGGTTCATTTAAAAAGACACCAGTCAATAGCAAGGTCAGAGCCCTGGTGCAGGAGAGTGGGGCAAAGGATGCTGAGATAGCAAGGCTGAAGACACGATTGGCTGAGGTAGAATCTGAGAGAGATGCTCTCAGAACAGAGTTTGTGCAAAGGAAAAGGAGAAGAATGATGGAATTCTTCAAGACACGTTGCACCTTCTCCAAGACAAAAATCAAGCCTCCAGTTCTTCCAAGCCTTAACTTCCTAGCCCAGTCTAGAACTTTCAGTGACCCAGATTCGGGATTTTTCTTGTTTTTGCTCATGTTTTTCAATATTTTGTTTCTTTTTGTGGATTGTGTAAGCATCATATCGTCTATCAATGAAATTTACTGATTTTTGCTCTAATTGACTGTCTATATTTCTTTGATAGTTTAAATTCTTAGCTTGATTGTTGATGATTAATCCATGAATGCATTTGAAGTAGCCCTAATGGCCATGAGTAAGTTTTAAAATCTGAGAGTCACACATTTTTTTGTAACTTTTCGATGATGCCAAAAGGGAAAAAAATTGTGCTTTGTATTCTGAACAGTGCTTTGTATTCTGAACAGTGATATTTATAACCTGATGAACCTAGTCCTTGATGATAAGTGAAAATTGTTCTAACATTGTGTTGATGTTGGGCTAAGCAGGCCCTAAACTTATGGAAGCACAGAGTTTGTCATCATCAAAAAGGGAGAATTTGTTGGCCCAAGTAAAGGATAGTTTTGAAGATTGATAAAGGAACTCAGGAATGTACCAGATCCATCACTGATGGACAAAGACAAGGGCAGATTCAAGCACGTGAGATGCATGTGAAGAAGATAAAAGTAATCTGACAGAATAAATATCTCCTGATCGAAAAAGTTGCATAAATGATAAGGAGAAGGACTCCTTACTCAAAGAGAATATTATCCAAGATAAGGAAGGATTTAGGAGTTGAGATTAACTAGAACTCTTCCACCAAGGAAGAGTAGCATTCGAACTCTAGTTAATTCTTTATCTATTAACTCTATATATTTACAAGATGTTCTCAGTTAACAGGTATGCACAAACGCAGACGTTAAACAAGAATTGAGAGCAAAATAGCAAGGCATTTTGCAAGCAATTCATGTGAGATTCAAGCTGAAGCAACTTAACCAGATAGAAGAACCAGTTTCAAGTGTCTGTCTTTTATTATAGTTCAATTGTAGTAGGTGGTTTTACATTGTACCTTTCAGCTTTATCTAGAAGCATTTGTAATAGGTACTCAGTGTATTCAAGTTAGAGTTAACTTGAAGTTGTCGCAACAGTTAGAGGTTGTTTGCTACAAGGGATTAGAGCTAGTCCTAGGTTTACAAAAGAGTTTTTGTAAATGCAGTTTTTGGCTCTGTGATTTAGTGAAGAGTTTGGGAAAATCCTACTGGGAAGTAGGTCGTGATTTTTTCACCTTTTGAGCCAGCTGTTTTCCACGTAAAATCATTATGTTCTTTAATTTATGTAATTATTCCGCAATAGTAGTATTAGGAACACATAGAAGAACCAGGTCCTTCTATAATTAGTGCACGCGAAAAATTGGACACCTCACAAATCACCTTCCTTCTTGTGTGGTATTGAAGTATAAAACATCACTTTCGCTTCTATTAAGCTTATCAACTGACATAGATAGCCACAGTAAGTAGGAGTGCTTATCGGGTGGTTAGGTTCAGTATCGCCAATAATACATACTCTGGGGTTTGATCAACTATTAACGATGTTGGTGCAATCAAATATCGTATAGTAGTATGCAGAATCAAGATTCAGAACAATTAGAAAGTAGAACAATTAAGAAGGAATTCAAGAAAACACAACCAGTTTAACATTACATGATTGATATCAAATCAACATGGCAATCAATTGTTTTTTTATTTTTAAAAAAAGAATCGTGCAGATGGGTATTTTCCACTAGCATAAACTTCTATGTGTAGGCTGTAGCAAATAATATCAATGTCCACTGAATTTGTGCATGCTTATTAAGCTGTTTTTGTGTGAGAATAAGATAAAGCAGCTGATGAGACTCACTACCTAAGTAGAATGGAAGACAAAATACAGTGTTTGAGAAAGAGGAGAAACTGACCTGAGATTGAGGGGATTTCGCCGGAAGTGGCAAATCGCCAAAGAGCTCTTTGGTTTTGGAAGTGAAGGGAGAAGTACCGTTCTCTAAGGGCAATATTGCAGCCATTTTTTGTCAAAATGGGGATGACTATTCATTCTTATTTTATTATTATTTTTATCATTTAGTTCTTTTAATTTATCTTTTTATATATACCTAACTATATTTATGTAATATCAAAAATAATATTAATTTTACATCTTAACTTTGACGTATAATTTTGATAAATTAATTTTCATGCATTTATTATTTTTTATGTAATATTGTAAGTTAATTTTGTTATAAGTTATAATTGTACAAAAATATATAATCATCTCAAAAAATGAATGATGCAAATTCAAGATGAGCATGATCTTAATGCGCCAATTCAAGATGATTGGGAATGTCCACTTTTAACGGTAGAAATGGTAGTAGATGAAAATCATCGATTTGGGTACTTTTTAGCTCGACACAAAAAAAAAATTAAGGACAAAGATGCTCATTTTGCACTTCGCAATGCTTTAATAGACCATTTATCGGAGCATACTAGAGGTAGAAGTTGAATTTGAATTTTACCATAATGTAATATATATTTAATTATCTTGTACCTCAATGAGTTCAGTTTTATTTAAATTATTCGTTAATATATATAGTCTACAAATTATATTATCTAAAAATTTATGGTAAAATAATTTTATATTAAATTATATGTGATGAATATGTAAAAAGGAAAAAAAATGAATTTTTTAATAGAAGTAAAAAATAAAATTTAAATAAAATATAATAATATAATATTAAAGAGATAGAAGAATATAAAATGAAATATTATTTTTTGGAGTAAAAAATGGAGTAATGGTTGGAGCAATTTTACTCTATTTTGGAGTTTTCTCCATTTTGGAGGAGAAAATGGAGGCAAGAGTTGGAGATGGCCTAAGACACTAATAGCATGTTTGGCCAAGATTCTAAAATTGCTTATTTTGAGAAATGTTTTTTTTCAAAAGTGATTTTTAAAAAAGTACTTTTGGCGAGAATTGATTTGTATTTGGCTAATTAATTTGAAAAGCACTTTTGAACAGTAATTAGTGTTTGGCCAAACTTTTAAAAATTGCTTCTAAGTGTATTTTTCTCAAAAGTGCTTTAAAAAAAAGTGCGACGGAGAAAAGCTACATTTTTATGGTTCTCAAAATCTGCTTCTACTTCTCCTCAAAAGCACTTTTTTCCTTCTAAAAGTTTGGTCAAACACCTTAATTTTTGGCATAAGCACTTTTGGCCCAAAAGAAAAGCTTGACCAAACAGACTATAAAGCACAAAATTAGCTTATGTTGAAAATGTATTTTTTCCAAAATGACGAGAAGCAGTTTGTGTTCGGCTAATTAATTTGAAAGCACTTATGAGCAGCAATTAGTATTTGACCAAGCTTTTAAAAACTGCTTCTAAGTGTATTATTCTCAAAAATACTTTTCAAAAAAATATTTTTGAAGAAAAGCTATTTTTTTTTTGCTTCTCCAAAATTGCACATTTTTTCCTCTAAAAGCTTGGTCAAACCCTTCAACTTTAAAAAAAATGCTTTTGACTTTGGGGAAGCTCGACTCAACAGACTATTAGTCAAGGGTAAAATGAAATTTGAGTAGAGCCCTAGGGGTTTGGTATCAATTAAACCGAGCTAGACAGATTTGTGTTTTTATGAAAAGCAGCAAGAGCAATTAATATCCTGTTTGGCCAAGCTTATTTTTGGTCAAATGTACTTTTTTCAAAGTTAACATGTTTAGCCAAAAAATTTAGAAAGAAAAAATAGTATTTTTTAATAAAAGTAAAAGCAGAAAAAGCAATTCTTCCTAAAAGCACTTTTTTGCAAAATATTTTGAAACAAATGCGCTTTCATAGTAAGTTTTATTTTTGTACTTTTTTTTTGTTGCCAAAAGTGTTTTGTTCGCAAAGTTAAAGTGTTTGACGAAACTTTTAGAAAGAAAAAAAAAACTTTTGGACAGAAACAAAAATAGCTTTTGAGAAGCAGATAAAACTAGCTTCTTTTAAAAGCGCTTTTCTGAAAATCACTTTTCAAAAAAAAAATATACATAGAAACACTTTTCTAAAACTTAAACACTAACGGCTACTCAACGTGTTAAATTAATTAATCAAATTTTAGAAAAGCATGTTTCAAGATAACCTAATTTTAGAAGCACATTTTAAGTAAAAATCCTACTTATAGCCTGTTTTTTAAATTAGTTAATCAAATTTAAGAAAAGTACGTTTCAAGTAACCTAATACCTAATTTTAGAAGCACATTTTAAGTAAAAATCCTACTTATAACATGTCTGGCCAAGCTAAAATCAATTTTTTTTCAAAAATATTTTTTTCAAAGTGCTTATTTAAAATTTGGCTAATTAACTTGGGGGCTTTTGCATCTATATCCGCTTTTTGAGTCACATTTTAATTTATACCCGCTTTACAAAAAAAATTACAAGCGTACCCACTTTTTGCATAAACTTCAGGCATATGGGCCTGAAATAGCAAAGGCTTTCATACAAACTTCAGTATTCTAGGCTTTTTCAAAAACCTCAGCAGAAGTACTGAAGTTATTTAGTTCATTTGTAAAAAACTTCATCACTAAATAAGCTGAAGTTTTGTCCTGGATTAATTAATTTTGTCATAACTTCATCATCTTTTGCTGAAGTTAATTAGTTCATTTTTAAAAACTTCAGCACTCTATATGCTGAAGTTTTATCCTGGATTCATTAGTTTTGTCGTCATTAGCTTTTTAAAAAACTTCGGCAGAAGATGCTGAAGTTATTTAGTTTAGTTGTAAAAACTTTAGCACCCAATATGCTGAAGGTTTGTCCTGGATTAATTAGTTTTGCCATAAAGTTTTTTCAAAAACTTCAGCAGAAGATGCTGAAGTTATTTAGTTTAGTTGTAAAAACTTTAGCACCCAATATGCTGAAGGTTTGTCCTGGATTAATTAGTTTTGCCATAAAGTTTTTTCAAAAACTTCAGCAGAAGATGCTGAAGTTATTTAGTTCATTTGTAAAAACTTCAGCACTAAATAAACTGAAGTTTTGCACAGGTATCAGGACGGCGGCGCATGAAGTTGTAAAAATTAGGGTATAGATTAAATAATTTTAAAAATATGGATATAGGTTAAATGGGAGCGACCAAATAGGACGCCCCGTGCAATTTCTACATTAATTTGAATGAGCGGCAACTAATATTTGACCAAACTTTTAAAATTTGTTCTTACCTATATTTTTCTCAAAAGTACTTTCTTAAAAAATATTTTTGAAAAAAAATTATTTTTTTCTGCTTATCAAAAACGGCTTATACTTCTACTTAAAAACTTTTTTTTTCTTTTGAAATACTTGCCAAACACCTTTACTTTGAAAAAACACTTTTAACCTAAACGAAGCCAAGCAGGCTATTTTAGCATCATTTAAGGATATTCAACGGATGACCTCTCATAGAGAATCTCCAGTAATGTTCAATAGACTCCTAAATGGGGTTCTCATTTGCTCTATTAATATGACCAATTCCTCTTCCCCTCCCCAAAGCACACCTGATTTAGCAAGGGGGGAAAAAGCACACATTGAATTGAATAAAAATACGAGAAATGACCAAAGCGGGTGTAACCAAATATCTATGCCTAATATCGTATACTCTGATCACGTGATCTTGTGAGACTGTTGAATCATTTTAATCAAGATATTATTTGATTAAGCATTCAGTTGTCATTAATAAAATAAATTATTAGTCTCTATCAAATATTATATGTATCCGTCCAGCCATGACAGATAAGGTTCAACTCAAAATCTGAATTGGGAAAATGCTAAAAAAATCGTGTCATTTCTTTTTCGATGCTTCTTTACCTAGCCTTACTGAAAATTGGGCGTGTTTCCAAGTTACATTCATTTGAACCATGGCGTGTAGGCCCGGCCCTCAAACATCTAACAGCCCTATTTCCCAACTTAGCGAGGAATTTCATCAGTGACGACAGGTCGAACTAAAACTGATCAGTGCCACATTAACTCGGTAACAATTAGTCCAACGTGCTTTACCCTATCCGACATACTATTTTTTGGCTTCTAAAAAGGGATGAAAAATGAACAGGATAAATTTGGGACCAGTCCAACTATAAATTGCTAAATCTAAACATGAATTTCTCCGATTCCCCAGTGCTAAGAAAAATTGATTGGGTCTTAAAGGCGTATTTTCACCCACTCAGAAGAAGCAGCTTCTCTGTTTTTTGTACAATTGTAGGTGGCGAGCAAAGAAACCAAAACAGATACAGCCAACTCTAAACCACCACAAACGCTAAGGCCATTTAGAGAGTGATCAGCATCAGCACAACAATAAGTAACAAAGAAAGGGGGAAATTTTCATAATATGCTGGGAAAGAGGATCATCTATTTAGTGGGAGACAAATACCATTCAATATTTTCGTACAAAAAGCAAGCCATCCATACATCACGCTTGCATCTTCATCAAAATCCTTATTGTCGTTGCTTATGTAAACAGCAAAATTTACAAACAGCTCCTATGCAACAACTTTCTACCGTGCCCCTTTTACTTTCTTAACAAGGAAACAACATTTTAGTATTGTGGATAAATATCCATACAAAGTCTGAATACATATGGCATCAAAACTAAAACAAGATCACACACCCCTTTTCTTTTGGGGGTCCCCTTTTCACTACTCAGAACATCATTAGTAGTGAAGATCAGTCCCTTCATAACAAGCTTGTTAACGCCCACCAGTTCAGAGCGTCCACCTGAAATAAAAATATTACCACACGGGGGAAAGTTCAATGCTCTACACCCTCTAAAATTCACCACACCTTCAGTATTGTGTTCAATGCAGTATCACACTGATGCAGGGAGTAAACGCACGAGCAACAATAAACATTGGAATAGAAGCCAAGGAACAACAACAACAACAACAACCCAGTAAAATCCCACCACTTGGGTCTTGGGAGGGTAGAGTGTACACAAACCTTACCCCTAATATAATATTGACACCTGACCCAACCTCACAATGTTTGTGATACACCCGTTTAATGCAAGTATACGGAGGCATATGATCAACAAATTATTTCAGACCCCACGATGAAACAAGAATTATATCAAGAACAGATTTTCAAGATATCAAAACGGAGCTAGTTACATAACCACTTACACGCGTGCATTGAAGTGAAATTCCTTTTGCTAAGTAACACATACATACACAGGTCAAACATTATAGATGGTAAAATCTTTGATCCATAAGATCCCTATTTGAATGGCAATTGAAATGAGGAAAAACCACCCAAATAGCAAGAGTTTTGCAAGATCTGTAATCTGATGAGATAGCAATAGCTCATAATGGAGGATGGAGATTTTACCTCTGTCGTTGCAGTGCTCAAATAAAATCCATGAAATCATCAAATCTGGGCCGCTGATGAAAGAAGCCCCATCTGTTCAGTAAGATGACACATACGGTTTAGTTTATCCAAATCATTCTCCTGAACTCCTAGAAAATCCTCTTCCTTTTCTAAGCCATCTTCCATACCAATTTCATCTATATCCCCACTAAGAGGGCTTGCAGAAAGAATCTGGTCCCAGAAAATATCATTAATCGCTGGAAGCTTAGGCACATCATCTAGCAGGACATCGACATGGGAGTCTGCCGAAAATCCATCAGGGGCAATTGGTGTTACACCATCCAAAATGGCTTGCGTGTTGTCAATATATGGCACATTTCCAGTCTCAGACCTCTTAAGACCAGTTATTCCAAAAGTTTCCTGTCTATTAATCCTTTGTTCTTGAGAAAATTCAGGAAAATTGTGGTCTGTGAGAGAGTTCAGAGCATCCGTTTCAGGTAACTTAGGAACTTTGGCCTCCCCAGGAACCACAGTAGTTGAAGATCGGCTCTCAGACATGACAGATGAACAAGAGTTGAATGGAAATCCTGAATCAGACATTATATGAGACTCTGAAGACGTTGACAATACTTCAGAGAGGGTAACCCCTGAAATACGACTGGACGTATCACCACTTAGCGTATTCTTGGGAGAGAGGGGATTATCCGTCAAAAGACCATTTGTATTCTTAAATCTGTTGTCCAGCCTCCCAGGTGTATTTATTTTCAGAATCTGCCGCAGCAATGCTTTGGCTGCCTCATTCATTGAAGGTTGATACCTGACTATCCGTCCATCTAGCGACATATTAACAGGATTGCCTGCAACATTTTCTTCATCCTGGTCAGGAAGTCTCCTTTTCTTATTCATTCCAGTAATACGCCTATTATTGCCATTCTGTTGATGTACCAGTTGGGCTACAAAGCCAGGGCTCTGCATGGCCTTGGCAAGGAATGACATCATTTGCTGTTGCCTTTTCTCCATCAATTGGACACGCTGCCCAACAGTCTGCATTTGGTGATCCGTTGCCTGCTGCTGCTGTTTCAACTTAACCAGCTCCTGCATAAGAACATCCTTATCTCTTTTAAGCCTTTCCACCTCATCCTCTATTCCGAATTTCCCAACTTCAACACAAGATCCAACAGATGCATTTTGCCCTTGGGAGGTGGTTTGTTGATGACCCTGCACATGTGAGGGTTTTCGCCTGCTTATACTCTTCAACAGGTGTTTGTGGCCTCTAAGAAATCCCTCGTTTGCAAATTCCCAGCGATCCGGATCAACCTTCCTGAAACCCTGATTGACAAAAGGGGAAAGCAAACTATAAGAGGAATCAAAGTTGTCCAGTGGATACAAAGAGACTCCATATCATAACAAAAATACAAGGGCAGAACACATAATAGCGACGATCACACTCTGCAGAAAGATGACTCTCTGGTCACAAACAAATCCCTAACATCCATCTATTTCCATCAACTATGTCTACGATTGTTACCCAGGGAGTTAAAGTGCAGGACTATAATGGCGTAGCAAATGTATGTATGTGGAAAAAGCAATATTAAATTTGGTGTGCCCCAAAGGCATAGAATAATATGTGATTTAACCTAAAACTACTCTAATAGCTAGGCTAAAAGTATCTTCAGTACATTTACTAAAGCTACTTCACAGGAAACAGTAGATTTTACTAGATATAAAAAAGGGAACAAAAAATGTTTGAAAAACAAGAGCAAATACAACAAAATAGGGGAGCAGAGAGTGGTGAGGCAATGGAGGTTAGTGGGTGATGGATGAGAGAGAAAAATGAAGAAGGGGTAAAAGCATGGGATAAGTTTACCCCACTCCCCGAAGGAATATCTTCATCTCAGTTAATTACAGTCCCCTTGAGCAATTCAATCCTAAGCTTCCGCCATAAATAGCAAACATCACAATTTATAATCATAGAGATCAAAACAGATGTGCCATCTTTTTTTATCTTTTTATGACCGAGAAAAGCTGTCTGAAGCCCTATGTTGCGCGGACTCTCCAAAATGTTGTTGCGCCCCTGTCGGATCCTCCAAGAATGCACTACTAATGCATTATTTTTGGAGAATCCGACACGCAGCCGGCGACATTTTCATAAAGTCCGAGCAACATAAACCCTCAGGACCAACTACAGCCTTCGTAACTCGGGGATAATGGGCCCCCTCTAATCTTCTTGAACATGCGACCTAAGTCACAAGTTCCTCAACCTTCATTTTTATTTTTTAATAAGATAAGTAAATATTATTAAGGCAAGTACCAAGATGGTACTGCAAAAAACAAATTTACAACAGTACAGAAGTCACCATATAACAATTAATCACACTCATCACAATGAATCTAAAAAGTCTAAAACATCTGAGAAGCCTTTTACAATCCTCTCCTGACACCATTGAAACAGATTTTCTGCTATATACTTCCCCTCTCCATCAAAACACCACCTATTCCTTTCCCACCATATACTCCATAAGATGCATAAAGGAGCTGTTCTCCAAATTTCATTTCTGTTTTCTCCAATCTTCTGTGCTTGCCAGCTTGACAATAAACTTTGCACATCTCCAGGTATCACCCAGTGCACTCCAAATAAACATAACACGACAGCCCAGATCTATCAGGCAAAAATACAGTGAATAAGTATGTGATTGCTGATTCTACTTCCTTCTCACCTAGATAACACCTGCTACACATATCCTCTTCTCTGAAGAAGATCCTGAGTTGGGCAGGCATTTCTAGTAGCAAACCAGCCAAAACATGCCACCTTTGATGGTGCTTTAATCTTCCATATCATCTTCCAGGGTCATGCCTCCTTCCAATTATTCAAATTTTCCTGAAACATATTACAGCAGCTACTTACTGTAAATATGTCTTCATTGTTTGCCAGCCACACCTATGAGTCATTCTTCGAACTGTCCAGTTTGAAGGGTTCTAAAACAGCTAACAGCTGACTGATCTCATCTATCTCCCAATCATTAAAACCTTCAAAACTGAATATTCCAACCAGCCTCAGCGTAACACTTTGAAACCACACAATCTTTGTGCACAGAGAGACTATATAAAATAGTGAACTTATCTTATTCAACCTTTGTCACTTGAACTAAACTTTGAGGACAAATCAGGTGTGCCATCTTTGCAACTATTTCTCAAATTAGACGCACTAGTTTCCTTTATCCTTGATAAGACACTACCAGATACACTTAGAATAAACCTATAAAATGGAACATTACCCTGCAACTATTCCTACAGAAAATTGGCAATAACCAAATAACCAGATGAACTACCGATTATAATGACCCCTATACTATTTACATATTCCCGACGCGAACTCATTCTCAGTTCATGCAGATATAAAATTTGTAGAATATGATTACAAATTGCATATAATAATCTGGTGATAGCACACTATCCGGACGGAACTTTAACAGTATTTTTCAGATTATCAATGAAGCTTAGCATAATTGCTCTAGTTTAACGACATCGTTCCAGCACAATATACACTCGAAATTTCTAATGGAAAAAATTCAGAAGATAGAGAAGCGGAGAAATAATAAGTAAAAGCATTTAAATCAGTATAAATAGAGGAAACAAAATATCTTAGTACTCTAAACCCAAACAGAAATTTTGCAGAAATAGAAAATTTAGGGTTTAAGGAAACGGTTCGGACACAAGCATCAGAGCAAGAGAAGTAGCAACCAGACGAAGATTCAAGTAAGGAAAAGGAAGACTGAAATGTACAGACGTAAGTATTCAACTGTCTGACGAAGCTGGAGAAGTTATTGTGCTTGAAATACTTGGGCAAAATATCTCTAGCAAACTCAGGCACATTCCACACAACAAAGCTGTTGTGACTCTTACTCCACGACACCACAGAATCCGTCGACGGATCATCCACCATATCATACGTCTTGCTCAGAAAAGGCGGCGGCGAATTCCCTACCGCCGTGTTCTCATGAACTCCGTCCATTCAATCGCACCGTTCTCTCAATACACTCGGCGAGCGATTCAGAAACTCAACAGAAATAAATACACAGAGAAGCAGAATTTACATGTATTGAAAATTAAGAAAAAATGGAAGTATCGAGATCCGAAGAAAAGCAAAGAAAGGAAAAATGTCGCTGTACGGTGAGGAAAAGGAGACTAAGGAGAAAGAGGAAGGGGGAGTAGGGGAGAGACTGACTGGCACCAAGCGGTGGAAATTGGAAACTAGAGGACGCGAGAAGGTCATAGAACGGTAGATTTGCGCCAACGAGGCATATTCTTTTATCCTTTGCTCCCTACGTTTATTGAAATTTTCCCGAGGAGCATATTTGTTGTGAGTATTTGTGCACTCATCCTAAATTTGCATATTTTCTGTTTTTATACCCATCAAGGTGACAAAAATAACAGTTGGATCCCTAATTGATGATATAGTTATTAGAAAGTTGTGAGCACAAACAAGAGCAACAGCTATTCAAAATATTGTAAAAATATAAGAGTGCATAAATGAGGATACAAATTAGACATAACCAAGTAGCAGGAAGACAAACAAAAAAAAAATTACGTATAAAGCATTTTATTGCATATACAAAAAATAACAAAAATAAATTGTAGCCATTCAGTTGTTCTAGCTATTCATTCATTCTAATTATCATTGATATTTACATCTCAAAGAGGAAAACAAGAACTAAAAATTAACGGAGATTGAAAAATAATGTCTATGTCTAAAAATGATACAAACAACAACATCAACATCAACCTAGTAATAATTTTATTAGTAGAGTCTGGGGAGGATAGAGTGTATGAAAACCTTATCCCTACCCCGGAGGGATAGAGAAGTTATTTCGGGGAGACCTTCGGCTCAGAGACAAAAGATCTGTAACAACAACGGAAACCAGACAAATAATACCAGCACCGTAAGAGACAACAAATAAGTAGAAGGACAATAATTATGCTAATAATAGAATTGAGAAAAATAAAAAATGAAAATAAAAATAGTGTGATGAACAAAAACCACTAGTAGTCCTAGACAAAACACTATCAGACTAGCTAAAACAACGAGGAAAAATGCTCAACTACCCTCTAACCCACAACCCTAATGCTCGATCTCCACGCCTCCCTATCTGAGCCATGTCCTCGGAAATATAAAAATGATAATTATATGTAATATTTGAGATCAAGGTAACATGTTAAGATCTAACTAGAGTATTGATTTGGTATCAATCAATAGCTGTTCAACTTTAGTAATTTTAAAACTAAATATGAAATTTGACTTGAAGATTGAAAATCATGACAAAAGAGAAAGAAGCAAGTAACATTTGAGACTTATAGGTTGCATGCCTAGTCATACTCCAAGTATCAAATAGTGGTATCAATACCTACTCAGTTTTACTAATATTTAAACATAAATTTGCTTTACTCTATCATAATTTTCAGAATATGAGTATTACATTTCTTTTCTATTCTTGTTATTTTACGGAGGGAACGGGTTTTTATGCATATTTACAATACTAAAATTAAAAAAAAGTATCATTTTTAAATCTCTTACGTGTAAAAGTAATTTCATACGTGTCAAACAAGAAATAAGATCATAAAATTAAAAATATATTTGTGAAGACCCACAAAACTATTTGACCCTTATTTTAGGTGCAATTTTAAAAAGGTATTATCACACTCAATCACGCACAAAGTTTTGAAGGGTTAAATTTGGAGGTTGAAATTTATAATCTTCATATATTCTTGTTCTTAACTTTAGGGGTCTAATTTGTGAAAATATCAAAGTTTCATGGATAGACTTGTTCACTTTTTAAGTTTTAAGCATAACCACGGACGTTCCATATTATGACGCAACACAACAAATTAGAGCGTAAAGTTCTCTTTTTCACAGTACTAGTACATTATCCGTTCGCGCCACTGCACGCGGAGAGCGGCGATGGTGGTTGGAGGAGCAGTAGCAGTAGCAGACTGCCTTTCTAAATGTGGAACGTCGTTTATCGCGAGGTCTTCTTCATCATCATTTTACGGAATTGGTTTAAGTCTGAGTCTGAATTCGAATCTACCCTGTCCAACTAGACCTCGTCGAGCTCTTGGATTATGTGTTGCTAGTTTGATCATGAATTCCGATTCGTTCGAAGTTGGAAGGCTTATCGGTAGCTATGGCTTCATGAATGTCACTAGGTAAGTGTGGCCAATGGCCAGACACTCAAAATTCGGACTATATTTTTGTAAATAGATAATCGAGTCATTATATTTGTGTAGAATTTCCTATTATAAAGTTACAGGTAGGTGTTTAGTTTTTAAATAAAAGGGTATGTGCAACTAAGTCATATAACAAGGGTGTTAGTTTATCCTCTTAATTTTTAACTGCATATAGATTTACATTCATCTTCCTTTAAACTTTGTGTCTCTATTCATGATGCATTTTCTTTTTCGGGTTTGTACAATATAATTTTCTTAATTTTTTTTTTTTCTTTTATAGTTACTCGGGCCTCCAATCCGGAATGGGGATGGATTATGCGGTATCAGAAGATATAGGGAGCTTTAAAGTACAAGATATTGGAGAAGGAAATGTCACGATCAGGTGGAAATTCCTTTCTGGAATTATATGTTCACGAAATTGTTGAATTTGGATAAAGTAGTTAATAGTAGGTTGTTGTTACCTTTAATCTTGCAGCTGATACTATCATCCGCAGTTCCTTTGCAGACTTTATGAAGGAAGAGTAGCTCAAGGTCCACTTAGAGGAACTCGGGTCATTTTTAAGGTAATTGCCTTTGCCATTCTTTTCGATGTTGTTGTTTTGATAGTCTAACTTGTTTCACAAATTGAAGCTCTTTCTTTGTTGAATAACGTTTGCATAGCTGAGATTTTACTTGCTTTCAAGTGATGTTTTGGTGAAATGAATGTTTAGGTTATTTTCTTCTACTTCCTGTGACAGAACTCATGGTACTATGTTTGAGTAGGATAATGGATATCCACAAGCGGATGTAACAAACTTGGGAATCTTTCCCGCTGTTAAATGTTTATGGAAAAAACTGGTTCTTTGCTTAACCATGTTTGACTTCCCTTTTGGCGAGCTTCATCTTCTCCCGGGGTTATGCTCTTCTACATATCTTACTCCTTGTTGTCTTTTCACGAAGAAAAGAATGTGAATCTAAGTTATTGCTTTCAAAGTATGATCATTGCTAGTGGCAAGCTAGCAATGTAAACAAGGCGATCCAAAAAATACAAGAATATCCAACTTGGAAATTGAACCTGTGACCTAAAGCAATTTTTGAACCCTCTTTGCCACTACACTAAAATCTTCCCTCAGGAAAATCTCAACAGAAGAAACACACACAGGATATTAAGGCAAATACATTATACAGATACACAGAAGATAGTTTAACTCAAAGCTTGTATCTTTGATGTTAGCTTCCTCTCTAAGCTTCTTCAGCAGCCTCTTTATCATAAGTCTTATTTTCCCCTACCTCTCATAGACTTTCATATGATAAGAAGGGTTATATGATGCAGGTATATCCTGGAAAACAAGTTGGTGGAAGTGAGGCTGACATGATGGCTGCGAATGAGCTTAATGCTCATGCTTCCCTTCAAGTAATATTATAATTCTGTGATTGAATCTCTAGCATTTACGGAGTTATCTTGTTGGATCATTGTTGGTCGAATACTTCAAATAAGAATCTTTTCTTTTTAAATATTTAACAGAGCAGCCCAAAAGATTTCTGCAAGCATATTCAAACACTTGTAGGAGGATTTGAGACAAAAACTGGGGAGCAGGTATGTTATGTTTTTTGTCAGTTGTAGGCAGCTTAGATGTGAAATTCTTGCTTTCGGCTTATGTTTCTGATGACATCACGGAAACTTTTGGGCTTTCTCAGTGGCTTGCTTTTAGGGATAATGGAAAATATAGTGCTGCCGATTATGCTAAAATTACTAGTGAAAAAATAGCAAAAGTGATTGCTGGAGGAGAACAGAGATTGTGGAACCCCTTTGAGCAGGATCAGACCATAAAACGCAGAAGATATTTTGTTATTAGGCTGCTTCATGGGGCTATGAGAGGTCTGTCCTATATGCATGACAATGACAGACTACACCAAAGTCTTGGTCCTGCTTCTGTCGTCTTAAAGTAGGTTTTTGAGACCACTTCTCCTTTTTTTCCTTTATTTGGCTCTTCTGTTTTTGGGGCTAGGGTGGAGGGTTGTTCCATTAACATTAATGCCTCTATCTGAATCATTTTGTGGCAAACTACCAGTACAGTTGTTGAGAAAGATGCTGCATATCTAGTTCCTCAGCTCCGTGATCTCGCCTTCTCTGTTGATATAAGGTATCCCCATTACATAACTCACTCGTGTGATACCACTTTCCCCTGTAATGATGACCTAACTATGCTTGTGATTGACTATCTATGAAAAATATACTACTCCATTTGATTGCAGATATACTGTTAAATGCTGGAAAAGCTGAAAATTCATTTTGTTTCTTTTTTGCTGACTGTAATACAATTTAGCTTTTCAAGGATTGGTTGATATGTGAAGTAGTAATTGGTAAATACTCTTATGTTCTGTTTTACTTTTTGCTATCCATACCTTTTGAGGTTCTGCTGACTACTTCCGTAAGGAGTATCTTCCAAATTCGGGAGACAAGCAATTCACATAAAAGCAACTGTAGTTTAATTGTTTTCACTACTTGTTCCCCTTATGACAGCCATATGGCGACATTTTCTTCTCAGATAATTGGGCAGTGAAGGTGGCGAGAGAAAAATGAAATTAAGATAGCTATATGACCGGCTGACATTCTATAACCATTTGCCTTTACAGCTATTCTAAACTCGAAGATCGTCCTAATATCCTGTCAGAAGGACTTTGGAGACGGGCATCTGTTGCTGGAGCGTCTAGTCCGTTGGAGAGAAGAGCTTTTGGAATAGCAGATGACATGTACATTCCATGAGTGCAATAGTTTCTCATTGGAAACAGTCTTAGCCTCTTAGGTTGCCCATATTAAACCTTTTGCTATTTGCAGATTTGAAGCTGGACTTCTTTTTGCTTATTTAGCCTTTATTCCATTTTGTCAAGCAGGAGTCATGGACAGCCTATCATTGCGGGTTTGTGCCCTTTATAGCTATGTAACTATATTACCTTCTGCTCTTATATGGTGATTGGAGCTAATTACTATCCTCTGCCATTCTTCTGTCATGCCCTTGCAGAGGCTCCTGGAAAATACTTTTCAACTTGATCTTCAAGCTGTAAGGGAGTAAGAGAACTCACTTTGAATTCTATGCTTTCAAATAGCACGTAAATGGAGACAGGCTTAAGTTCATAAAATGGCTGTGAAGAGAAAGAGGGCATTTATATAAGATGTAACATATTGCATATGCTTGTAGCTTTTACGTAGTTATTGTGTTTTATTGGCCGACAAAGTTAAGCCATAGTTAGGAGCTGTAGAGAGGGAGGGAGATATATATGAAAAAGAAGTGCAAAAAAATTGCAACTGTGGTCTACTTAAGTTTGTTGGTAGCCCCTCGAACGATAACCAAGTCTTTAACTAGGGTTTGATGTCAGTTAAGAGATTATTGATTGACACTGTTTTTCTGTCGTACATTTATCACCTTCTTGAGTCGATCCTGAGCACACAAAACTCATCAGTTTTTATCAGAGCCATTCGTACTAGATTTCTAACTTATTTTTGACAGGTATTGTTCAGCTGATGATCGCCTGCTAGAAGCAGTCAAGTTTCTTGATCTAGGTGATGGTGCTGGCTGGGAGTTACTACAGGTTGAATATCTCAACTATTGCAACCATGATCATTTTGGTTTTCCATATTACTTATTCGAGTCTGCAATAGACATGAAGCACCGACACCATGAGGGAGAGTACCTTAAATATTGTCTTAGTTTCAATGCCACTTTTGTTTGTTCCCTTTCAAGTTCCTTCATATTAGCACATACATTAGTTGGCCAAAGAAAATTAAGTAGTGGAGAATTTCCTTAGTAGTATTAGTTTCAGGCCACTCATTTGTTCTCTTCCAATTTTCCGTATTATTTGAGCTGCGAAATATGTGACTTTTGGGGTATTTTACTATGCAGGCGATGCTTAATCGTGACTACCGTGGGAGACCAATTGCAGAAGCTGTAGTAAACCATCGATTCCTGAGTGGTACTTTCCTTTGAAATAACACAGAATTTGAGTCTTTACATATTGAGTGCTGATCTGCAAATAGGCGAGAACCCATTAGCACTAAACTAATGTGATCTTACCATGTTATGTTGTTATTTTATTGCCAATTTGTAAATCAAATCCTTATTTTTGATTTCTTATCCGAGCTACATGATATGAATCATGTAAACTTAATTGTTATAAGAAATTGCATTACAAATTCCCACGCATTTCAGTTTCACTGCAGAGTACCATTTCTCTCTTTTATTTTAGTTGGGGCTACATTGATATCGACAAACTACCCTTTATTTCAAATGATTGTCTTGAGTCGACTTCGACGGTTTGACTGTCAAATTACTCTAATGTTTCTGCCATTTTGGAATTGAAACTCTAACAACTTCACTGTATTTACATCATTATTTAGTCAGCGTCTATCATTATTTCCTCATTTTAAAGAATTGACGTTGAAATCACTTAAAAATTAGTCAATTTGATCACCAAAGTCAAATGTAACATATTTTCGTAAAGATTTTAGATCACCTTCGGCACTTTTGTGTATTTAATTCCAATTTTGATGTGCTTGAAATCTAGATAGTAATCATAAAACAAAAAAAAAAAATATATCATAACGGCTCTCGTTGATAGAAAGTTCCGATCTTTGCGTCTCATCATTATTTATTTGGTTATTATCGAAATAAACTTTACTTTCTAATCAACTACTATTGGGAATTGGGTGCGCCTAGTATGTATATATATATATATATATATAAGAGGGCATTGACAAGGTGACTTGGCACCTCTCCTAGGCCAAGAATGGCATTTATCTTTTTTCCTGGTTTTTTAACTTTTTTTATCCCATACATTTGTCTCTATTGACTCTAATAAAAGCATTATTGAATATTTTCCAACGGACATCTCTACGAAGAGTTGCAGCTAAACAACTACAAATTGTTTCATTTTATTAGTTTGACCAAAAAGTCTTGAACCTTTTTGTTAAACTAATCAAATAAGGAGATAGAGGGTAAATTCTAGCCAAAGATAATTAATCCTAGATCGGAGATCACAAACAAGAATAAACTAGTATAGTTGAACATAAAAATCGATTATAGTCTCGATTGAATTCCATAATATAAGAAAAAGACGGTAACTTGAATAATATCAAATGATAACGAAAAGTAAATAAGGGAAAAGATTCACCCAATCTTGGGTGAGATAGATCTCCGTTTATTTGATAAAGTTGAACCATAGACAAATACAAAGATCCTAAGATCTTTCTCCCTTTTGGCACAGAACCTGAGGTGAAGGATCATCTTCCCCCTAAGAGAGATGTGTGTGTCTCTGTTTTAGAACTCCCCCCCCCCCCCCCCCTCTTCATTATCCTCTTTCGTGGTATTTATACAAAACACTTTCCTTACCCAACAGTCCTTAACCGGAATACCCAAGTTCCTAGAATATCCCGTAGAACAGTCCTCTAAAATGCCTAAGTGAACTAACCGTTCGAGCCGATCCGAGTGCTCGACCTCGACCGTAGCTGAACCACTCGCCGGTATATTGCTTCCTATACGTGACTTCGGCTCAATTGACTCATGACCGCTCTTCCTTAAGTAGAATCCTTTTGATCAGATTTTGACCCATATAGTTAGTCCCTCCATCTATCGGGGTCGTTTTTCGACGAGCTCGATGGGCGGACCTCGCCAGTTTGCAAATTGAGTAATCTGAGCATCTTGGTCGAGGGGCGAACCCTTTATGGCGAGGTGACAATGTGACGCTTCGAGAGCTATTCCTAACCGTTACGTCAGTTTGAATTTGTTATGTGTCATTATGGCACACATTCCCTATACGTTACATCGTTTCCTGTGTCTCTTCTGTTTGGAATTAATGTGGCGGCGTTTGGCTTTCTCGCTCAGGGTGCCTGTATTCTTATAAATAGAGAAGAGAACTTCTCGTTTGGGTTGTTTTGTTTCCTAATAGTTCGAAAACCCCCAGGCTTTCTCTTCTCCTTCTTCATATTCTTACATATTCATCTCTCTTCTTTTAAAGTTTTTTGCCATTGTTATCCTCTTTACCTTAGCATTCCTCATCTAAGCAACCGGAGAAGAAATGGCTAGTGCATCTTCTAACTTCGATAGAGCCGCCGGTAACGCTGCGTCAGAAACGGATATGCCCTATCATGAAGAAAGTATATCCATGGCGGAAGATGATAACTTCCCCACTATGGATGAGATAATTCCACGTTCGGGGAAGGCCAGGACTGATTTCAAGAACTTTCCTGATGACGAGCATGAGCCCGTCGTTTCTGAAATGGATGTTACGACGCTTGCTGCACTTAAGTATAAATGGAGGATTCCTGACCATGTCAAACTCCTTCCCGATGGTAACAACGTCGTGCCGATACATCTCACGGGGTATTGCGCGTTTTATGTGTACCTGTTTGTCATCGGTTACACACTTCCCCTTCCTTCCTTGGCGGAGGACTTTTGCCGCTACTATGGTGTGTACCCGACTCAGCTCTCCCTGTATATCTACAAGTTTTTCCTTATGCTCATCAAGTGCGCGGAACTGGTCTACCGGGGAATTGCTACCTGCTTCACCTCTTCGTACCAAGTTCTCACAAGGGTACAATGATACACCTTCGCCATCGTGGGACCAAGGGTATGGCAGTGAAGATGGACGATAAGACTAATCGCCGCTTTTGGCCAACTTCTTCTTTGTGAGGAAGGAACATGTGGTGTCGAATCCTAACGGGTTTCCCGAGGAATGGAACTATGCTCGTAAGTTTTTCTCCCAAATGGTTGTTTGTTGTTCCTTTCCGGTGATCTGATCGTTCTTTCTTCCTTTTTTTTTGCAACCGGGAAAGACCCCCCTTCGCTAGTCGCTGATATCCTCAATTGGGTGACCCAGATCTTGCCTCACGGTGGGGATTCGTGAGTGGTCGCCGTTCCATGAGAGATTCGGACGCAGACCTTCTACCGCTGAGTCATTTTGTCTTGCCCTTAGAAACTTTGCCTTTCGCTCTGTACTTTCTTCCCTCATGTTTCCTTTTTGGCTTAAGCTTCTATCGTTGGTAGGTCGGAGGGCCTCGAGGAGGGTGAGGGCTCCCATTCCTTCTTTCACTCAGTCGAGTGCCTCGATCGGACCTGTACTAATTGCGGCTGCAAGTGAGGGTGCTCAGGCTGCCGCTACTTCGTAGACTACGACCTCGCGCAGACTCGACCACCAAGATGTTGTTCCCCTGGCAGAGGTTCTGTCTCCCGCAATTCTTCATCTGGTGGATGAGTCATCCCAGGGCAAAGACGAAGAGGCTCCGATAAAGAGGCAAAGGATAGTGACTGATGGGGTGACCGTTGTCGAGGGGCCTTCGAGAGGTGATCCCGTGTTGGCTGTGTCCGAAACGGGCGGTGGTAATTGTTTGTGCATGGAGACCGTGCCCCTCTCGGGCATGGAGGTGGTGCTTATCTCGGGCGTGGAGGCGACTTCCTTGGAAGGAGGTCAGAGTTCAGAGGCTGTTGCGGTCATTCCGAGGGGCCCATCGACTTCGCAGCGGGCCAATGCTCCCTCTTCGGCCAGTGAGAGAGCGAAGGGGGTGGTTATAGACGGCTATGAGTCCGTCTCTAATGTTGATCCTGAGGACGTAAGAATGTTTGGGGAGGGGTTAATCGGGGTCGAGGTGAGAACTGATGGTTCTTCTCCCTTGATCGAAATTCCTTCGAATTGTGATTTGTTGGAGGATACAGTGAGCCTGGTGCCCCATTTCGCCCCTCTTTGCTCCGGTGACAAAAATAGGGCTCTTCAAGAGCTCAGTGATACCGACCTGTCATGGGGCATATAGCCGGAATGCCTTTGAGGGTAAGTTCTTTATTATTTTCTTCGTTTCGTGCCTTCCGCTTTTGCTGATTTTTTACCCTTTCTTTTTCTTCTCTTTTATTTCTTCAGACTTTTATCTTGGAGACTGAGAGTGCCCGTCGGGAGGAAAAATGGGCTGCTATTTTTCAGGAAATGGTTTCGAAGTACCGCCGGTATCGTGACAAGTGCCGCGAGATGCATTCGCGACTCAGGGAATGCGACAATTTTCAATTCCTTAGGGAGGAGTTGGACCGGAAGGATGAGGACTTAATGTGGTCCATTGGTTGATGCACCGAACTCGAGGGGTTTCTTAGGGCCAAGGACGAAGAGCTCGAGGTGGGCAAGGGGTCGTGGATGAGTGTGTTGATCTTCAGGCGAAGGTGGTGGCCCTGCGAGCGGAGCTTGAGCAAAGTGCCATTAGAGTTTCCGGTATAAGTGTCGAGTTGGCGGAGAAGGTGATTGAGTTGGAAGGTAAGGTGACCGAGCTGGAGGGGATTGAGGGAACCCGAGTAGCAGCCTTGGCAAGGGCAGCGGCACTGGAGGATTCTATCTGCGTCCTAAGGTCTGAACGAGCAACTGAGATGGAAACATCCACACTAAGAGAGGCACGACTCGAGGAGCGAATTGGTAGGCTTGAGAGAGATGTCTTGAACCTGGCCGATCAAGTTGTTGCTCTCGAGACTGAGAGGGCATAATTGTTGGCTCAGGCTCCTTCTCATACATCTGCCTCTATTGACATTCCTCGCCATTTGTACGAGATGTGGATCCACGTTGAGGCTCCGCGGGATATATATAAAGGTTTGATGACGGCGGGGAATGTTCCTGAAGCCGCTTTCAAAGATGTTCGTGCTAAAGCACGTGAGGCCCAGCTTGCCTGCAGCTATGACCCCGCGACACCTGAGGCCGGTAAAAATGAAGAGGCCGAAGACGGGCTTACTTTTGATGATGAATATGCTGATGGTGGAGGTGAAGCCGCTGGACCAAGCGGGGAGAGTGGTGATGGCAAGGGTGGAGATAATGCAGCGTGAAGCCTTTGTACTTAATTTTTCCTTTTGTACTTAATTTTTTTTGTTCTTCTCTTTGTTTGTTTTTGTGGGGGCTCCCTTTTGGATCTTTGTAAGATGTTAATTTTCCTTGGGATGGAACAATTGATTTGTCATTTGTTGTACGTCTTTGGCCTTTTCTCTCTTTTTTTTTTTGATTTTTTTGCAAAAATCCCCGACTTTCAGTTGGTCAAATGTGAGTTTGTTCGAGCGAGGTCGGTTCGGACTTTGTTTGACGATGGTGGGGGCCGTATGGGCGTGAGTTCGAACGAGGTCGAATATAACTCGTGGTTAATTCGAGCGGGGTCGATTTTAACTTATTGTTGACTCGAGCAAGGTCAAAGTTAACTCTTTGAATTGATGATGGACGGGGGGAG
>ML397191.1:105020-123120 GCA_005239525.1 Nicotiana knightiana
CACATAGGCGTGAATTCGAACGAGGTCGAATATAACCCGTAGTTGATTCGAGAGAGGTCGAATTTAACTTGTTGTCAACTCGAGCGAAGTCGAAGTTAACTCTTTTAATTGATGATGGTCGGGGGCCACATGGGCGTGAATTCGAGGTCGAATATAACCCGTAGTTGATTCGAGCGAGGTCGAATTTAACTTGTTGTCAACTCGAGCGAGGTCGAAGTTAACTCTTTTAAATGATGATGGTCAGGAGCCACATGGGCGTGAATTCGAACGAGGTCGAATATAACCCGTAGTTGATTCGAGCGAGGTCGAATTTAACTTGTTGTCAACTCGAGCAAGGTCGAAGTTAACTCTTTTAATTGAAGATGGCCGGGGTCCACATGGGGCGTGAATTCTAACAAGGTCGAATATAACCCGTAGTTGATTCGAGCGAGGTCGAATTTAACTTGTTGTCAACTCGAGCAAGGTCGAAGTTAACTCTTTTAATTGATGATGGCCGGGGTCCACATGGGGCGTGAATTCTAACAAGGTCGAATATAACCCGTAGTTGATTCGAGCGAGGTCGAATTTAACTTGTTGTATCAACGCAAAATTGCTTTGGCGAAAACGTGGGTGAGCTTCACGCACTTATGCTCTGCCTGCATATGTTGGAGATACTTGCATGTTTTACGGGCTGGCAACCCAGTCCCAGTCTATACAGACCCTTTATTTATGATGTTAAGTACTGATTTATTGGGGGATTTCGCTTGACCGTTGTCTGTAGGATGATATGGCATGGAGAGTATTTTCTTGATGTGCCATTTTTCAAAGAATTCGGACTTCGACCTTCTCTTCTTTTTTTTGTGAGGACGGTTGTTCCCTGTTCGCGCATCTGGGAGAATGCTCCTGTTTCTATCCCACTCTAAAAAAATAGCAAGTTAAAACCAAACGAAATCGTTTGTTACCTCGTCTTGATTGGTTAACGAGTGGTGGGGGGGGTNACGTTCCCTTCTCTAGCTATGCTTTGTGGTTGCTACCAGTTTGGCAAGGTCGCCTGCTTTGGCGCTCTATGCTCGAGGGGTTTGGTCGAGCTGACATTCATCGAACTCGAGTGCTAGCTTTAGATCTGATCTCAGCCTCGTGCTTAGCTCCGTCGTCAGTCGAATCTGGGCATCTTACGGACTGACAACTTACTTCGTCCATTGGGATCTCGAGTTCGAGTCCCAATCCGATCCAGTCCCGGGTGCACAAAGATAACGAAAACATAAGCCATACCATAGGCATTCGGGCAGAACAAGTTTATTATTTCAATGAATTACACAATAGGCTATCATTCCTTTCTGAGAGACAGAGAGAGAGAGAGAGAGAGAGAGAGAGAGCAGTATGCATAACATATAAATTGGCGTCTAGCGTTAATATGGCAATAGGATTGTTGACGTGCTCAGTGCCTAATGGCCATTATCCTACTCTAATAATTTACACTCACGACGTACCAAAACCATTACTACAGCAAAACGCAGTTTTTGTATAGATATCAAACATAATTTCGATTTCATGCAAAAAAATCTAATCTTGGTTTGTCTGGCTATTTCAAGAGCTTGCCTGCAATTTTTTCAAGTTTGCGTTTGTAACAGAAGGATGAAGCTACAACGAACGGGAAGTGGAACTGGAACTGAATTTAGATCTAGAGGAAACTAAAACTTTGGCTAGAAAATCCCCACAGACGGCGCCAAATTGTTTGACCAAAAAGTTTTGAGCCTTTTCTGTTAAATTAATCAAATAAGGAGATAGAGGGTAAATCCTAGCCAAAGATAATTAATTCTCGATCGGAGATCACAAACAGGAATAAACTAGCATAGTTGAACATAAAAGTCGGTTATAGTCTCGATTAAATTCCATAATATAAGAAAAAGACGGTAACTTGAATAATATCAAATGATAACGAAAAGTAAATAAGGGAAAATATTCATCCAATCTTGGGCGAGATAGATCTCCGTTTTTGATAAAGTTGAACCATAGACGAATACAAAGATCCTAAGATCTTTCTCCCTTTGGCGCATAACCTGAGGTGAAGGACCATCTTACCCCTAAGAGAGATGTGTGTGTCTCTGTTTTAGAACTAGTTNCCCTTCATTATCCTCTTTCTTGGTATTTATACAAAACACTTTCCTTACCCAGTATTCCTTAGCAGGAATACCCAAGTTCCTAGAATATCTCGTAGAACAGTCCTCTAAAATGTCTAAGTGTTGAATTAACCGTTCGAGCCAATCCGAGTGCTCGACCTCGACCATAGCTGAACCACTCGCCGGTATATTGCTTCCTATACATGACTTCGACTTAATTGACTCCTGATCATTCTTCCTTAAATAGAATCCTTTTGATTAGATTTTGACTCGTACAATTACAAAATCCCAATAGACAACCGTTCCTTTTATAATTGTAACGTCCGAAACCAAAAGCCTCATCACATTCCTACAATTTTCCATTTTTGTGGTATCCATCTATTCCTCTTCCAAGTAATTATGGCAATTGAAAGTCACATTATAAAATAATGTATCCAAACTAGAACCAATTGCAGAAAAAGATACATCCCACCTCAAAGTATTAAAAACGAGAAGATAAAAGATTATTTTAAAGTTGAAAAAGGTTTCATGGGTGCATCTTCCATGTTTGATGCCAGTATGCCACTTATTCTTCTTTTGCTGTTTTTTTTTTGTTTGTTTTTTTGCTATTTATTTTTAATTTCTTTTCACCTTTTTCATGTTTATTTTTTTTAATAGAATAGATTTAAGGAAATCTAAATGTTTACTATCTAATAAAAAATCAAAGAAAATCAGATACGATTGGCATGTATTAGATTAATAAAGTGTGCTTACAGAATACACACGTGTAAGCGAGAACTTTTCATACAAATTCCTTTTCTTTTTATTTCTTGCGGAAAGTAGATTATGGAAAATGTTGTATATTTAACCTCTAACTCTAATAACAATATTTATCTTTTTTATTATGATTAAATTTATAGAAAGATAAGTAATGATTCAGAGATACTTTTAACAATCACGCAAAGCGCGAGTAATTCACTAATGTGTACATAATCATGACAATTAGATACAGGGGGGAAATAGGGAAGTTATGTTTTGCTAGTAACACCAATTACCTTGTAACTAGATATATTAGTAGATTTTCACTGTCACTTATATCAAGTATAAAATTGACGTTTTAAATTTTAGTGTCTAGTCAGACGGTGTCATATAAGTTGAACAAAAAAACTACTCTATATTTTGGTAAAAATTTATTCGCATTGAGTATATACGCTAAATAATGGTAATTATTATAATTAAGTAATTTAATAAAGTAAAAAGTATATACTCCTGTAAATTAACTATGGTTACGTTAACATGATTTGGTATAAAAACTTTAACATCTGCCTATTTTCATTTCCAAATAGGCAATCGTCAAATTAACATCGAATTCGAATAGCGAAGAGGGGCAAAATAGACATTCCGATGCACCGGCGAGTTGTGTCACCGAGTCAGAGTCGTTGACCGGAAGAAGATTAAAAAAGAGGGCCTTTTAGCGTCGATAAAGATTTGGATTCCTATATTTTTATTTTCCCGTCCAAAGGATTTTTCACTTCGACGAAAGAGAAAGGAATATTTTTAAACTTTCTCTCTCTGATTTTCCCATTTCTTATCCCTGCATATTGTAATTCACATCTCATATCCCATTTTCAAGCTTCAGCTGCCACACCACAGGTAATTATTGCTGCTGATCTGACAATTTACATGGACTTATAGGGATCAATTTTTTTATTTTTTATTTTTGCTATAAAGATCATAAAATTCGATTCTTTCTTCATACCCCTGTGTGGGTTTCTATTTGTTCTACTGCTGTTAGCGTGTTCAATTTGATATTCTATATATTTTATTTCGGTTTGAAAATTTTAGCTAAGCTTGGTAGTGAGTGGGACTTCTTTTACTCCAGTTGAATTTGGTACCTTTTGGATTTTGTCTTTTTTATTCCGATGTGGGGAAATTTAGCTAAATTCTGTACGTGATAAACAATTGACCAATTTGATTTTCTATTTTGGTTCAAAATAAGTGTTCATTTATATAATTAAGAAAAAATTTAATTTATGTTTTCAAAATTACGCTTACATATATATCCCTTAAAAAATATTTTACTCATCACATTAATTATGCTGAACATTTAATTAAGGGAAAATTAGTCACACTAACTATTTTTGTCTAGAATTTTGTATTACTTATTGGGTGTGATTGGTCACTTTTTGCGGAACGGATGTAGTTCTTTTTTTCTTGAGTTCAGTTGGTACTCTTTAGTTTCTTTTTTTTTGAAAAACTCAGCTAATGGTGTGTGATTTATGTTGGCACTAGAAATTTGCATAGGGTGAAGATTAGCCTACAGGGCATAGCATTAATTTCTGAATACCCTTTTTAGTGAATTAGAATTGGGACTCGCATTTGCTAGATAATCGTGCAGGATTTCGCAAGGCTTTTTATTGATTCACCTTATTGTGTTCCCTTTTCCTTTTCCCACTTGAAGTTGAGAGTTAAAAGCTAGAACTTGGTTCAACTGGAACTGATTTTGAAGTTTGTTGTCAAGTATTGAGTGAAATTTCCCAATTCTTACTGCCAGTGAAAGTTAACCTCCAACTTGGGAGCCATGAAACTTGATAAGATCTTTCATCATTTGAGTCTCCAAGTTTTTAGTGTTATAGAAGTTGTAGATAGTATTTTTCTATTACTACTTTTAGTTCATTTGTATTAGCGTACAAGAGGGTCGTATATATAAGTTCTGAACTTTTAGATACTAGAGATTTTGATAAAAGCTCTTCTACTCAGGGAAAAAGCAAATTTGCTTCTTTTGAACTTACTCACCCTTGCATCCTTTTATTTTCTGTAGTACATATTTGGCGTGCCTATAGTTGCTGGAGCTACTATTACCAAAGGGCGTATTGCTGGACACTTTTAGATTACTTTCTTGTGAGGTCTAGTTTTGCTACAACCTCACGTGTATAAAGGAATTGAGGAAGAGCAAGAAATCACCTCCAGCTTGCAGAGACTAATGGCCTTTCTGGTTCATGATGTATAGATGGAGGGAAGACTTCTCAAACAAGCTTTACAGATACACCAAATTTTTGTTGGGGATTGATGCTAGATTGTCCAATGCCGAACCTCAAACTCTCTCACAATCCGCTCATTCAATATAGGCCTATACGAACCTCTGATTTGGAAATACTTGAGAAACTCCACGGGGATCTGTTCCCTATCAGGTCTGACTATTTCTTTCATGTTTTGGGTCATTCAAGTACTGTGCTGTCAGATAATGTCTTGAACTTTTAAAACGGAATGTGTTCCATAACCAAAATTTTTTGGTCTTTAAGGTACATATCTTAGTTGTTAATAACTTTTTTTTCCGGGTATTTAGATATGAGTCTGAGTTCTTCCAGAATGTTGTTAATGGGCGGGGAATTGTGTCATGGGGAGCTGTTGATCGCAATCGGCCCAATGGGAAAAATGACGAACTTATTGGATTTGTGACTGCCCGGACTGTCCTAGCAAAGGACAGTGACGTGAGTCTTTCTGCTCTTTTACTCGTAGAATTTTACGCTTATAAAATTTTGTTGATTTTGAATCACATTTATCTGTAGATAGAAGATTTTCTGAGATATGACTCATCGAGATCAGAGCAAACATTGATTTACATCTTGACTCTGGGAGTTGCAGACTCTTATAGAAGTCTTGGCATAGGTGAGGCTTCTTTTTCCCATGTCACTCTTATTTGTACTTCTATTTTTCATTTTATGACTTACCAAATGTTCTGTATTTTTTTATTTTCAGCCAGTTCTCTAATTCACGAGGTCATAAAATATGCCTCGAACATCCCGACTTGTCGAGCAGTTTACCTACATGTGATCTCATATAATAACCCTGCCATATACTTGTACAAAAAGATGTACTTTCAATGTGTGAGGAGGCTACCTGCCTTCTATTTTATTAACGGTCAGCATTATGATGCGTACTTGTTCATCTACTATGTGAATGGTGGTCGCTCTCCTTGCTCACCTCTGTAAGTGCAGCCATCCCTTTTCCCTGAACTCACTTGATCAGAGATTTCTCTTTCTTTATTGACCTATATGATTGATTAATTTTTCATATGAGATAATTATCATGGTAGAGAGATCATTTATCATTTATCATGATTTTCCGACAAGGTTCAAAAGAGTGTAGGTGGTGAAACTATATCATCTTTCCGGGAGTAAAAGATATCAAGTATCCTTGAGGATGACTTGTTATTCACCGTTTTCAGTATAATATCTTGGCTATAGGAGAGGACTTCAGTTAGAGGATCTAGTTGAACGGTCATTGAGCTAATCTGTTATTGCTAACTCACGGACCACTATATTTTCCAATTTGTCCAATTTTATATTGAGAGTTCAATATGCTTTGTGGCTGCTTTCTGAATTTAAACTTGGAAAAATGGTGACACCCTGGTAGAACTTACTCTGTTTATCTTTACCTTTCCTCTGCTTCGGCATTCTGCCTTGTTTGACTCAGTTTCAGTTAGGAACACACTTACACTTATTCGTGATGGGCAGGCGGCTTCATGCATGTTTTAGTGTCAACTCCCTAGACTAAAAGAGCATCAAACATGTGAAACACAAATGAGTGTAAGTTTTGGTGGTTGGAGGGATGAACTTCTTCCTGTCCTCTTCTCAAGGTAATAGCCTGAGATTGGCAGCACAATGTAGCCCAGGTTTCTAGTATACTTTAACTGCAAAGCAGAAAGAGTAAAATTCATTGGACAATCGAGAGAGCTTGGTGGTCTTAAGAATTGTACCGGTGGGGCGATTCTCTTAAAAATAAAGGAGACGAATAGATCTAGTTCATGTTCACGTTAAAGGAAGAGTGGATCCAATATCACATAATCTGTTCAAAATGTATTTCCTTTAGGAGGCTCATATTCAAATAGCTAATAACCTTGGAGGAAAAAAGCAAAATATTAAATTGCCAAGTTTTTCAAGGGGGGAAGGGGATAAAAGCTCGAAATGCTGAAGTGCTGCAAAACAAGATCCAGCAACTTGATGGAGACAAATAGTGCTAGAGGAAATGGGCTTCTGTTTCCCACTTAGAAGGTGAAAGCATCGGTAGAAATGCACTACAATTAAGTATAGAGGTAAGATAGAGCAAAGAATATAGCTTTAAAAGATTATCTACATCTATTATTTCTTCAATTCTTGTAACTTCATGCATCTTTGAGCTAGTGATGATCTTTATTGGTCTTTGTGACATGATAGCGGCAGTCATATCTGCATTGTTTCACCTAATACTCCACAGCAGTTAAATTACTAGGTGGGATTAAAGCAAGTGATAAACACTGATTTACATTTGCACATTTTCCTGTAATGAACAAGTAAGCTAGAATCTGGCGTTGAGTTGAAACAGATGATAGTTTGTAGGTCCAGTCTAGGATTTGGTTTTCAAACACAACAACAACAACAACAATTGCTATATCTCAATCCCAAGCTATTTTTCTAACAGATGTTACTTTAATATTTGGCAATTGCCCTATTGAATTTCAGAGAGCTCGTTAAGCTTTTAGTTACTTGTGCAAAGAGAGGATTCAAGACGATAGCTGCCAAGCTGTGGACGAAAGAAGAGAGAAAGCCCTCCAAATGGCCAAAATCCAAGGAGTCTGGTTCCCTTCTCCCAACAAAACATAACAGGAGGATGTCAACTGAGGGTGCTGTGTCTCAATTTGTTTAATCTCTAGCTCCTCCAGTTTCTCGGTGATATTGGAAATTGAATCAAAAGTAAGAAATGTCATAGTCCTCTATTTGTTTTCTTATTTAACTTTGTCTTTTATCTGTACCTTGAATAAACGTTTGTCATATTTCATCTTCTGTGCTTGTGATTTACTAGTTGTTATGTATATTATTGTGAAAGGTCACCCAAGAAATTCAATAGTATGTGTTGAGATTCTTTGTTTTATTCCTCTCAAGGGGTCGTTTGGTATGATGGATCAAGAAAATAATCCTTGGATGAAAATTTAGTACTGACTAATCCCTTGTTTGGTTACTAATCCTCGGGTAAGTTATCCTAGGATTATAAATAGTACTGAGATAACTTATACTTGCCAGAAAGTGGAATAGTAATCCCAGGATAAAAACAGTAAAGTTGACAATCCCAAGAATAATACAACATACAAAACAATTAATAAGAAATGATCTCAGTATAACTAATCCCAACATAACTACTCTTAGCATAACTAGTTTTCAAACCAAATGACCCTTTTAGTTTCTTCCACAACTTTTGTTGTTGCTGCGGTTCAAGAAATGCTCAAAATAATAAACTATGCCTCTGACAAGAATCAGGTGTCACGATGCTTATCATTAATGTAACAAAGCCTATCTAGAGAGACAGAATTTAGTCAGTGAATTTGTAGTGAGTTCAATCTATTATATGTACACATATATATAAATGTATGTATGAACTCGTCATCCATTCATGAAGGATGGCTTTCTCAATAAAAAACTACGCCTTATATGAAATGTATACTACTATTATTTTCTTCTTTGACGTACAAAATTATAATATTAATTAATATACGTGGATTCTAATGTTGATTACTGATAAACATGACACTGTTCATTTTTAATGCTTGAGAAAAGTTGGTAACAAAGAATGATTATTGCATGTTGAAAACTCATGAAAGTTAGTAAGTTTGTTACATATATATGTATTATATAATAAATAGTATATAGTGTCGTAAAAAAGGATTTTAGTAGGTACAAGGGAGATCAACTACGCAATTCGTCACTCGAAGAGCAGTTGAGCGTTCTTCGCTAGACGCGCGGATTCTCCCTTAAGTTAACTATATCTATATATTTACAAAAATATTACGGGGCCAAAAGAATTCATTCAATATGTATAAATAATTTATGTAGAATTTTGCAAAAAAAGAAATGTGATTCAGAACTCATAAATAAAAAATGCTAACTCCGCCTCTTAACTACTGTCATGAATTTGATTTAAGTCCAGTAAAGATAATGATTCATATAAAATGTGGAATTTGCATTTAAAATAGTTTAATTCACGGTATAGTTTAATATATTTTTGTATCATGATTCTCGCATAACTAGCATGTGAGTAAAATAACTATGTATAACCATCGGCAGCCTTAATGTGGTCATGTGTAGCTAGGAGAATAGCAACATCTTGCTTCCATGTCTAATTCAAGAACTTCAACAAAAAAACAGTTCCAGCAAATTACAAAGAAAATTAATCCAAAACTTGAAAAACCAGTCTCATCATTTCTGATTCCAAAACTTGAAAATTAATCCAAAACTTGAAAAATAATCAATTTACGGCAGTTTCCAACTCCGCTCGAAAAGTCAATAAAGTCAACCCTCGGGCACACGTGCTCGGATTCCAAATTTTTTGAAGATAAACTTTACTCATAACATTACGAACTCAAATATATAATTTATTCTCAATTCCATGTCCAAAATCGGGTAAAAATCCAAAATTATCAATTCTAGGTTTCTCCTTGAATTTTCCTAATTTCCATGAATTTCTATGTTAAAAACCTTTATAAAATCCAAGTATTTAACTTGTAATAGGGGAAAATCATACCTCGAGTTACTTGATGATAACCCCCTCAAAATAGCTCTCATCCAAGTGAGAAATGAGAGAAATTAGAGCTAAGTCTCGATTTAAAAGAACTCTTCTCCCCAGCGACTTTCGCACAAGCTGAGATCCAGCCACACCTGCGGCGTTGCTTTTGCGACAAAAACCTTGCTTCTGTGGAGAAGCACTAGAGGCCATCTCTCGCACATGTAAAAAAATCCCGCCTCTGTGCAAACGCAGGTACAATCCAAATCTTTTGCTTCTACGCCGCCTTTCGCTTCTGCGATCGAGGATATCGCTTCTGGGGGCGTGCAGATGCGCCCACCATTCCGCTCCTGCGGATCCCCCTCCTTCCAAAAACTCCGTGCTTGCGATCCTGTGCTCCGAATGCGTTTGAACCAGAACTTGGCCAAACCAGCATGTCCTAAATTCCAAGTTTCAATCTGTTTCAAACCCGACCTCGGGACCCATCCAAACGTACCAACCAGTTCCAAAACATAACACGAACCTACTCGGGGTCTCAAATCACACCAAACCACATCAAAATTACGAATCGGCTGTCAAAATCTGTTTTCAAACTTTTAAACTTCGATGAACGCGTCGAATCATATCAAAACATTCTGGAATGACGCCAAACTTTGCGCACAAGTCATAAATCACAATACGACATCGATAACACCAAAATTCACTTCAAGTCAAACTTAAGAAATTCTTAAATTTTCAAAATGTCAACCTTCCACAATAGGCGTTGAAATGCTCCTGGACCACCCGATACTCAACCCGAACATACTCGCAAGGCCGAAATCATCATACAGACCTATTGGAACCTTCCAATCCCGATTCTGAGGTCGTTTACTCAAAAATCAACCCTTGGTCAACTCTTCCAATTTTTCCGAACTGAGAATTTTTCTTCCAAAACCACTCTGAACTTCCCGAAAATTTTCTTCCGAACCCACTCCGAACTTCCCGAAGTGAAGCTAAAATAGCTTCAAACCGCTAAACGACGCGCTAGAGCTAGAAACGATTGGTCGGGTCGTTACCAAAAGTGTCACATAAATCGGTACAGAGGGAGGTAATTCTAGAACCGTAGCTAGAGCATCATAATTACCACGTTATAGAAGCATCCAAATTGACTTGTAATTACAAGAATGATTTTATAATAAGTCGTTAGAAGTTAGAAAAGAATTGGTTCGCGCGGTAGTTCGTCCCAAAAGACAATAAGGGTTTCGTAAGCTCCTGAACTTTTGATATAGCGCACACAAACAGAAAGCCCTATATATTAATCCATGGTAATTAAAGTGCAATTGCCCAACAAGACAATGTGTTAAACTGCCCCATATCATCTAAAAATTTAAACTGCTAAAATTTTAAATCCGGGTTTATAAGTATCAGAATAGACGGATATTTTGAGTTAAATATAAATAAATTAAAATGTTCATATTGCAATCTTTTGAAGCTTCTAGGTAAGATAATTTTACAATTTGATGCAAAAAGTTTAATTCCCCTAATTTCAAAGAAAGTGTTTAACTTAAACAAGTTACTATACACTTTGAGAAGTCTTTTTCTTGACACCTGTTTTTTGTCTGCTAATCTTCTACATAGAGAGTGTAATATATAGCGTAAAGCCTACACAAATACCTGCATTGTGTAGATACAAGCATTGCATAACTTGTCCCGCTAGCCTTGTGGTAAAGAAAAATTGAGTCAATCTATACCAACTTTGAACTATAACACAAAGAAATTACCAGTGAACTCAAGTTAGTGAAATTTAAGGTTTGTGTTTTCCCCCTTAATATGCTGCTTTTTTTAAAATTATTTATCAGCATATTTTGTGATCAAGATATGTGAAATAAAGGAATAAAAACAACCATGAAGAATTGTAGATAGGTTAACTAAATTAACAAAGACTTCCATCTTTTAACCTATGTAGAAAATATGAAAGAATCTGAGCATATAATTTGCCTTTAGGGTCAGGGATGTATGTAAAATAAATTTTGTGTAAGGTGCATGTCGACATAGCTATTATCATAATTCGGCTTGTGCACGATTTTGAGTCTCTGGCCGTTGGGTTTTACTAGGAGGCTTTACTTAATTCTTATCCTAAATTGATATTTAATTTTTATTACTTTCTATTGATGTCGATTTTGAATCATGTTTATTCACTTACATTTATCTCAGGCTAACATTACACAAAATATTATTTCCGCACATGTGCCACGCACACAAACACAATATAGTAACTATTTATTTGGCGAAGTAGCGTTAGATGATACCACTTAATTCAAACGCTCTTTGGTAATGACTAGTATCCAAAAGAAGTAGGCGAGTTCTTAATTTAGAGTGAGTAGAGTTACTCGATATACATACACGTGAGAGATAATAGGTACAAATAGTCCAGGTGCATACAAGTTGACCCATGTACATCGTCATAATTAATTAACGAGGACAAAGTAAGAAACCAAAGAGAGGAGCAAAGTGTCCTAGTCATCAACCAACCCCTCACCCAAAGTCCAAGACTCCAAAGATAGAAAGGCAAAAGGAGCACGAAACATCAAGATAATAGACGAAATAATTTCCTGTAAACACTAGTATATATATATATATATTAATAGCTCCTTAATTATTAGAAACAGGAAAACTAAATCGAGTAATTAAGTAGTAGACTGATATATAAAGCTCACATATATAGTGCAAAGTGTATAGGAAAGATGAGAAGATCAGCAGAATTTGATGATATGAGTGGGCTAAAAAAAGGTCCTTGGACTCCAGAAGAAGATCAAAAGCTAGTTGATTACATTCACAAAAATGGCCATGGAAATTGGAGAGCTCTTCCTAAACTTGCTGGACTTAATCGCTGTGGAAAAAGCTGCCGCCTTAGGTGGACTAATTATCTCAGGCCTGATATCAAGAGAGGCAAATTCTCTGAAGACGAAGAAAAACTCATCCTCAAACTCCACTCACTCCTCGGTAACAAGTACGTAATATACTATTTCTTCCCTTTCCCTTTGTTTTACATTATTTTCTTATTACTCTGTTCTCAAAAAATGACACATTCCTATGTTTCTTAATGACGAGAAGCTTTATAACCATAAAAATATTATTGCGAACGGCCACAAGTTTCAAAAGTGTTAGAGCCACATAAATATTAAGTATGATGTGTTCGTGTCAAGTGAAACAAGATGAAACATTAGGGTGATTAACTGATGTATTATTGACACCCCTAAGTTTATTTTGTTGCAGATGGTCAGCAATTGCAACACGTCTACCAGGACGAACTGATAATGAGATCAAGAATTACTGGAATACTCATTTGAGAAAGAAACTTCTGCAGATGGGAATTGACCCTGTAACTCATAGGCCAAGAACTGATCATCATATCAACCTTTTTAATGCCTTAATTGCCCATTTGCCTCCTCAACTTCTTGCTGCTCCTAGTTCCATCAACCCTCAATTCGATATGAATAATACTTTCACCAATTCCTTGTTTTCTGATACGGCTCAGATAATTCATCAAATACAATTGTTACAGAACTCTAGCTTATTACTTAATTCTCTAATTAGAAATGCCACTGCAACAACATCTCCCTTAAATATAGAAGCTTTGAACCAAATTTTAGGGTCACATAATCATCTTCAAGAGTACAACTCTACCTTAATGAATTACCAGCAATTTCTATCCAGCAGTATTAATAGTGACTCATTAATTGATGTTGGTTTCAATTCCTCAAATGTACATGATGCAAATAATTTTTCTGGTAAATTAGATTATCAGGAAATTAATGACACTAAATTAGGAGGTGATGATCAACTGATGCTGAGTGGCACATCATGTAGCACGTCATCAACTGTTAATGGAAATGATCAAATGAAAAATATCAGTAAAATGCCTAACGAGAACACGAGCGATATCTATCCGAAACAAGAACTGATAATGCAGCCTTCATCTGCATCAACGTCCACCTTTGAAGCCTGGGACCAAATTATGGGTAATGAAAAAGCAAGCGACTCTTACTGGAGAGACATCATTGAGTAAGTTGTTTTCTAATTAGTTTAGTAGTAAGTTGTTTTCGAGCCGTGGAAATAGCTTCTTGCAGAAATGCTTTATAAGGCTGCGTACGATAGATTCTTGTGGTCACGGCCCTTCCCCGACCTCGTGCCCGGGAGCTTAGTGCATCGGGCTGTCCTTTTTTCACTTCTACGCACGTAAACAATATATGTGAAAGAAATTTTACACTTACATAAATTACTTGTTATTGTTCTTAAGAAGTGGATCACTAACTAAGAAAAATAAGAGAAGTAGTATATAAGTTAAATCTTTTTTATCTTTTACCTATTTAAAGATATCCATATTTTTTTAATTGATGTTATGTGTTAATTCTTTATGTTGTTTAATTCTTGCAGCCAAGCTTCAAGGTCTCTATGACTGCTACTACTCATCTTGAGTTTCTTTGGTTGCATATTAGAGCGACGGAATATATTGAGACACTTTCTTTTTTTTACTGCCAACATTTTTCGTTTTTTCTTCTTCTGTAAATTAAAATATATTCAATTCTTGTTTCTGGTTTCCATTGTATCAGAGGTTTTTTTTTTTTTGGGTACTTAATAAACCTATACTCGAACAAATTCTGCATGTTAAGCAATCCATTTCGCTTTAAATTTGGACAAGCGGAGTATAAATATCGAGTGTATAATTTATCTTGGTGAATGAATAAATTATCTTTCTTGTACTGGATATGATACATACAGTTTCTTAAGAGTGTGGAACATTGTCCAGGTTCCAATATCATGTTTAACCTAATAATTTTAGGATTTAACTAATATAAAGAAAGTTTACACTATATATGTAAATTTACCTTTTGTGGCATGTTACATGCGTTGTTTTCGAAGATACTAATTAATTCCACAATAACTCAGGGGTGAAAACTGCATTGGAATCCCTGTTGAATTGAAATGATAATGTCTACCTTTTTAATTCTTGATCTAGTTAACAAGACATAAGCTCAAAGGATACAATTAGACGCTAATGAAGTCCATTTAGCCCCGAGAAAAAGCAAGTGATCGTGTTTTTAATTAAGGTAGGTAATACTGTTGAACTGATAAAACAACTAACCACTCCACCAACCATTACCAAATATCTATGGCAAGATCATTTCATTGAATATGAAATATATTTGAACCTTCTTTTTCTTTTAATTCTTCAAATCAGTTCTTTTACAAGTTTTCACGTACTAGTTTTAGAACGCGCGTGTATTTTAGTTCCAATGAATAAATTATTTTTTAAAAATTATATAAATATTATTTAAAATTGTGTTTGATTTATAAATTCAAAGTGTAATTAAATAGATTAAAATTTGAAGTTAGAGCACGAAAGAGATCGTGTCATGTCTTAGTGTTGGGATGTGACCATCGTCATGATTGTGGGAGTAGTATTTTTCTATTTAGGTTACGCTCGTAGAAATCCGGAAAATTTGCATCATAAAAGTATTAGCAGAACACACTATTTTTCTTATTATGCATGCTAAACTATAATGAAACATCCTCATAAGATATTCTTAGAAGCTTATAACTTCAAAAATAAAGGTACGTGAACTCCATGATGATGGGTTATAATGCACTAAACTTGATGCCTACAAACACCGCAAATAAATTAAAGACCATGTATAATATATATTATTTTGATATTATAATCAAAGTTCTAACAATATACATGATAATAGTATGTTAGGCTAACATATATTAGCCTAACATAGGGAGTTGAACTAAGAGGCAAAAGTTCATTAAATTTTTCTAGACTGCTAATAGTATGAGAATAATTAAATAACTATTCTAAAATTACGGAGAAATTAATTAAACAATTATTCCTAAGTATTAATGAAACTCAAATTACTATATTGTCTAATGTGAAATTTCTAGTCTTAAGATACGCGCGTTGTGCGCGTGTACCTCATCTCAATCAATACTAAATTTTTATATTATTAGAACTTGTGTGCAAGTTATAAAATAATTATTTTTAAAGTATAATCATGTTTGAAGTGATTAATTGTTAGTCTTATTTAGTTGTTCAATAAAGGAAGAAACTTTATTCCATAAAAGTACTCAATTTTCTCAATCAATATGGAACTTAAAATTGATTTCAATTTTATATTTCAAATTCTTAAGTTTCACAAGTTGCCATTATGATGACCTGATAGGTTATCTAGAGTTCTAGAATTTAATTTTGTGTTTTGAAGTCTCCAATAGCTTCTTTAAGCCTTCTTCGATTTGCATGCGCAGTCCGGGTATTTATCCGGAAGGCTTTTATGTTAAAAACTGATAAAATATAAAATTTTGCCTTAAAAATTCATTTGAGTTGACTTCGATCAACATTTTGAGCAAAAGGACCCAGATTAGTATTCTGATAGTCCCAGTGGGTGAGTCTCGTGAATTGGGACCTGGGCGTATGCCCGAAATCGAATTTGAAGGACCCTAACTCGAGTTATTGATTTTTGTCGAATTGAAACTTTAAAGGTTTAATGATTTTAAAGAATTGACCAATGTTTGATTTTATTGATATCGGGTACGTATCTTGTTTCCGGAACCCGACATAAGTCCATACTATATTTATGACTTGTCTGTCAAATTTGGTGAGAAACGGAGTTGGTTTGACGTGATTCAGACGTCCGGTTGTTAAATTAGAAATTCTAAGGTTTTCTTGAAAATTTCATTTGGTTTGGTGTCCGATTCATAGATCTAAGTGTTATTTTGGTGTTTTGATCGCGCGAGCGATTTCGTATCATGTTTTTGGACTTGTGTGCATATTTGGTTTGGACACTCGAGGGCTCGAGTGAGTTTCGGAGTAGGCTACAGATGGTTTAAACTTAGAAAAAATCTTGTTCTTTTAGCTTCTGCTGGTTTCTGGTGTCATGTGCTTCGCAGTCGCGAAGCTTCTCTCTCAAACGCGAAGGAGAGTTTGGGACAATGGAGAATTTCTTCATCGCGAACGCAGTCGGTGGGTCGCGAACGCGAAGCAATGGGAGCCTTACCCTTCACAAACTCGACCAGCTTCCCGTGAATGCATAGGCTTGGACCTGGGAAGGGGGGATCATTGTTTCTTCTACGTGAATGCGAGCATTGGCTCGCGAACGTAGAGACCAGGGAGAGCAGCCAAACGCGTAGGATGACTCGCGAACGCGAATGCCATTTAGGTTGCTGCACTTCGCGAACGCGGAAGGCCCTTCGCGAACGCGAAGAAGGCCTGGGGCTGAGACCTTAAAACATTTCAAAATCAGGATTTCTCCCATTTTTCATAACCCTTCCATTAGAGCTCGGTCTAGGAGCGATTTAGGAGAGAAAATCAACACTAATTCATAGGTTTGTACACTTTAACTCATTTTCTTCCATTTCTAACATCACCATTAATTTATAACCTTAATCTTTGTTCTTCCATAGTAGAAACTAGGGAATTAGGAAGAATTGGAGATTTTTGCAAATTGGGGATTTAAACCTCAAATTGAGGTCGGATTCCGAAGCTGATTACATAATCGGGCTCGGGGGTGAATGGGTAAATGGGTTTTGGTCTGAACCTCGGGTTTTGACCAAACGAGCCCGGAGGGGTCGATTTTTGACTTTTGGGGGGAAAGTTTGAAAATTCTAAGTTTATGCATTGTAATTGATCCCTTTAGCAATATTTGATATTATTGAGTGGATTGTGGTTAGATACGAGAGGTTTGGAGGCGGATTCTAGGGGAAAGGCTCTGGTACAGTTCGGAGTGGACTGTAGAGTGAGGTAAATGTTGAGTTTAACCTTGACTTGAGGGAATTAGGAACCCTCGAACTATGTGCTATGTGAATTCCATGAGTTGCGGTGTATATGCATGGTGGCGAGTGCTTATACGCCGCCGAATTACATGTTTTGCCCTGATTTTTCGCTTTTACTTAATTATCTCCTTCTCTATCTTAAAAGTTATCTACTCTAAATTCCTTCCATGATTATTTTCTACTTATTAATCAGTGTTTTATTTCGTTAATAATGTTAGATCCTTTTACATTTCCATGATTCGTTGCTACTTGCCTTAACTGACTTACTTGCACCTTCTAATTGTCATTTAGCGGACTTGACTTGCTGTGTAGTATTACCTATGTGAATTTCCATGTTGTACAACGTTTCCCATTTTAGTTCAGATTGGTACTTATTGATCGTATAGGTTCTTGTGATTTGAATTATTGATTTGACTGTGCATATTGACTATTTGGTACTGATATGGTGGGATCGGGTTGCACGCTGCAACAAGTGAAATAAGGGTGGACTGATATGGTGGAATAAGGGTGAATTTGTACTGATACATTGGGATCGGGTTGCACGTCGCAACTGGTGGACTAAGGATGGATTGTTACAGTGAAATAAGGGTGAACTATGATACTGATATTGTTACATGGTGGGATCAGGTTGTACCTGACACACACACACACACACACACACACACACACACACACAC
>ML397194.1:9160-51813 GCA_005239525.1 Nicotiana knightiana
AGTTATATATATATATATATATATATATATATTCTTCTATTTAGGAACAAATCTTATATTCTAAGAATGTGAATATTTTTGTTGTTTTTAATTTTCTTAAATAAAACCTATTAAGAGTAAGATAAAAATTTAAAATATTAAGATTAGACCTAAAATTAATATTTACAGCAAAAATAGTATAGAATTTGGGTGTGGTCAAAAATTAGTTGTTCACAACGATTCTCTCGAAATGTCACGTAGTCACCTCACTGAGGAATGAGCGCCCATCGTCCAAGACTCTGACTTCGGCGTTCCAAACGACAAGGTCCGCCTATCGTGCTTGCCCAAAGGTGACCAAATGCTCATATTTCTGTGTTCAAAGCGACAAGGTCCACCCACCGTGTTCGCCCAAAGGCAACTCCAACAGGCGGAGGGACTAACTGTATGGGTCGAAATCCATCCGTGCGACAATGGCCTAGAAGAGGGTGGCAAGAAAGTAATTAAGTCATGAATGTACACATAAGACGCCGTGACGACGAGCGTCATGACTGTGGCCGAGGTCGGGTCAATGGATAGCATTCACAGCATACCATACACTATGGCACCTAGGGAGGTCGACCTGAAGCATTCATGACAAACTACAATACACCGGTCAAGGACCCTTGGATAATGAATAGTGCATATTATATATATATATATATATATATATATATATATATATATATATATATATATATAGAGAAGAAAACAGGGAGGAAATGGGGTGGACTGGCCCTCTTTATCTCTCTCTCTCTCTCTTCCTCTCCCTCTCCTCTGCCCCACTGAAATAGGATATAGAATACATCATGTATGGCACGGTCTGAAGGTCTTACGAGAACTTCTCCTTGTAAGGAAAGTGATGGAATAAGTAAAAATAATTTCATTGATAGTGATCCTTCTCCCCCTTCTTATACATTTCATATTGTATGATAACGGCAGGGTGAATGCGAGTTTTTCACATACATTTCTAAACCGTTAAGATCACAATAAGATTGTAAGTTTAATTTCACTTAGTCTCTCTTACTCGATATCCTTTTATCTAGCGTCAGTTAACTCTGGCTAAGATTTACCCTCTACTTCCTCAACCTATTAGTGTTTAACAAAAGATTGTTTCGTGCTTTTTGGTCAAACAATATTGACAACTTTTCTCCTCTCAAAACTACTTTTAGCAAATAGCAAAAGTTCTAGTAATTACTTTTCATGCCAAAGTATTTATAGGGATCGAAAGCAAGAGAAAAGTAGTTATCCTTGGAATTTGAAGCAAAACATGCTACCCAAAAACGTTTAGAGAGGCAAAAGCTGTTGGGATATTATTACTTTTAACCTGCACCATAAATTATTTATATTCGGTAGTCGAAAAAGTATATTGAATTTGTATAATTTTAGTATATAACATACATAATGTGTATATATACAAAAAAAAATATACACAAATTATACACTTTTTCGACTATTATTTTCAGAATAGCTATATAATGTCATTTTCCCTGTAATTATCGTAGGAAAAAATAAATTAAATAACAACATATTCCTTGGTCTATACAGTTAGACTTCTCTATATCAACATCCCTATATAACAATCATTCACTATAAAAGTCAAGTATTTACCATAACCGATTAATTAAGTTATAGTTTACCTCTCTATAACAACTTTTTACATATAACAATAACAACCATATTTATAACATAATGCTCTTTGTAAAATTACCTATATATAACAACCATATAGAATCTTTAAGATTATTAATCATAATTCTACAATCATTTCCATTAAATAAAGTTTCTATCTTACATAAGATATAAGATTTGAAGATTTGCAAATGATATCTTTTCCATTAGACAAATTCCAAATAATATTTAGATAGAAAATTTAATTGTTAAGTTCTTAGATTGTCTTCAAGGAAAAACTATTAGATATCTTTTTGCTGAAAATTTGGACACGAACTTTCACCTATTCAAGCGTTATATCGCTAATAAGAGAATGAAATCTACAAAACAAGCTACAATTACAAAGTTCTTCCATCAATTTTGAAGGAATATATTTTTCTAGATAGCTTTAAAATATTTCCTTAGAGTTTAAATCTTTATTAAGTTATGAATTCATTAATTCCGTATTAGCTTTCTTCAATATTTAACTAGTAAAATATACATATCTTTTGAGATTTTAAATTTGAATAATCTTATTATCATTAGATGTAACATTAAAAGGGAAAAATAATCGGTTTTTGGCTAATTTTTATCTATAATAATCAAAAAATAATTTAAACGTAAAATGTTGTTATAGGTGTTTAACAACCCTTCATTATAAAAACCAAAAAATATCAAAACAAACGAAGTTTTTATATAAAGGGTTGACGGTAGCAAGTTTGCACTTTGCGCTTGACTTATTCTCTTTTCCGTTGACTTTGAATATTCAACATGACAAGTCATAAGGGATATTTCTCAAATTACATTATAAAATAAAATAATAAGTAAGAGGTTTAGAATCTCATAAGGAATATTTTGTTCATATAATACATAAATTATATTGCGAGAAATGTCATCCAGAAATTAAAAACACATGTTTAACTAATATTGGTATAGCTGTCCCATTTTGCATCAAGTATCTAAATTGAAGTATAAATTAATATATACCAATATTAGTTATATCGAATATGAAAATAACAACCAAGCCGAATATACCTAAACACTAAATTTTGCACTGCAAGAATTTTTCAGTCATTCCTCCAACCAAACGACTTCTTAGCTCAGACTTTGCTTTAGTTTCAATAAGCAACAATGTCAACGTTCGAGGATATGGTGGGAGCAGAAATTGCGGACTATTTATGCACAATAGACAGCTTCCAAGTTGTCAATGTATTGTCGTGAAGACTTAATAGCACGATTGACATACATTTGGTTACTTCCAAAGAGTTTGACATACTCATTTTTTCGAAGTTAGAGTTTCCAAGGGAGATAAATTGCTACAAATGTATCTTGCGTCTAGATTACCACATGAGTATTTAATCACCGAGGGTTGTATTGGAGTGATAAGTACTCATTCATCTTTAATCAGAGATCTCAAGTTTGAGTCTTTGATATGAAATTGTCTTTGTTAGAAAACACTTCACCTCTAATGTAAGAATTTTGAGGACTTTGAAGCATAGCAATCATGTTTATTACGCAAAAACACTTTTTTTTCATAGTTGAAGTGTTTGACCAAGCTTTTGGAAGAAAAAAGAGTGTTTTTAAGGTGAAGCAAAAATAATTTTGGAGAAGCAGAAAAAAAACACATTTTTGAAAAGCTTTTTTGAAAAAAATACACTTAGAAGCAGTTTTTAAAAGTTTGGTCAAATACTAATTACTACTCAGAAGCGCCTTTCAAAATTAGTCAAACACAAATTGTTTTTCACCAAAAGTACTTTTAAAAAAAACACTTTTAAAAAAAACACTCTCAAAATAAGCTATATACCTCCTAACCTTTGGTAGAGATTGTTGTGCGAATTCCTGAGATAGCTGATTGAAATCTTAAGGTCTCATGGATATTTCGATCATCTTTGACGCCTCCTCCGTGCCGAGATTCAGTCGCACCATATCTGGTTCTTGGTAATGCCATCTGTCCTTTTGCACCTCATCTGCCGTCTCCAATAAAATAAAAACCTCATAAAGGAGTAGAGACCTAGCTTTCATCTATCTGTTAAAATGTAATGCTATACCTTTTGTCCCCCATGCTAAAATGAAAAAAATTAGAAAAAAAGACCTAATTTATCAGTAATTCCGTCAATCCTAGTTTAAATTTCTAATGTCTACCGAGCACATCCCCTCATGAATTTTTCCTCCTAAACCGCGTTATATGGACCTTGACTTGGGTACCATACCAGCAAAAAATTTCATTTAATATTCTTAATCTTCCCCACCAACCCAAATTCTTCCTCTTGCCTTTTCCTTAATTATTTAGTGAACAAGTTGTGCACTAAACTGAAAATAAACTAATCATTTAGTTTTTAGATAAGTTATATATATTCATTATATTACTTGCCAAAATTGGTCAGTTCTCTTAAATATCAAAGTACCTAAAGCTACACCTCCAAAATTTGAGAGATAGATAGCTGGAGATGGGAAAGGTGAAGTTGGAATCTCAACAATCCAAGAACACAATAAATCATTTCAGTCACCCTCACCCTTTAGAACTAATCACTAATCAAAACTTTGCTTCATCTTCTACACAACTATGTTCAGGCTGCAAGATTCAAGCCAATGGATCAATCTACACATGCAAATCTTGCAATTTTTTCCTCCATACTGAATGTTCCCAAATGCCTCAGCAAATCACTCATCCATTTGACAAAGAACACCATTTCACTCTCCTCTCAAAACCCATTTACCCTGACGGGAATTTCAACTGTGATGCATGTGGGGAAATAGGAGATGGCTTCTCTTACCACTGTAAAGTTTGTGGTACTGACCTTCACATACTATGTGCTGTTTTCCCATTATGTGTCACTCACTGGTCTCATCATCACCAGCTTGAGCTCAAGTTTTCACCTCCTTATCCTGATAAATCATTCTGTTGTGATATTTGCAAGAATGTTGGAACCAATCACTGGCTTTATAGATGCCAAACTTGTGGTTTTGATGCTCATTTGAATTGTACAAAGTTACAAGCTCCACCACATCAAAGTCATATCCATCAGAACCCAACGACAAGTAGGTCTGCTCCTCAGCAGCAACATTTTATAGGTAAAAAACTTATCTGCATCTGATAGTTTATGTCGAACCTCAAGTCCTTCAATTCCAAATTTACGTATTACACTAATTTTGATCTCTGAATATGATTTTGTATTGGTTTGTGTTGCACTTTAATCCGACGAGTTACACTCTTTGATCCATTTTAAACCAATAGTTTGGCATGTCATTTCGGGTTCAACCCATTGAATAAAGTCAAACTGACCGATCATAACCTGATCCATTTAAACTAATTACATGGACGAATTATTAACAAAAAAGGTTGAGTGTGGCCTTATCCAGCCCCGAGTAAATACAGAATATTTTATGCATAGGACTGCCTTTTTTTACTAACAAATACGTTGAATTTTCCGTATGTGCTTGCAGGGATAAATCATATGAATCAAGGGATTAACCATGGACCTGCTGTACCTCAATTATTCGGGTCTAGGCAGAACAGTGAAATGTCACTCCAAGAAATACTTAGAAAGCAAAGTGAAGATCAACAGAAATTGATACAAGAAATGTTCACGGCTGCCACTGCTCGGCAGAATCAACTAATACAGCAGCACATGGCTGCTACTTCTCGGCAGAATCTAGACATAAACCAGCAACTCATGGCTGCTACTTCTCCGCAGAATCAAGACATATACCAACAAATCATGGCTGCTAGTGCTCGACAGAATCAAGAAATAAACCAGCAACTGGCGCAAGCACTTATGAATAATGCCTCTGCTGGTGGAGCTAATCCTATGCCAAATTTATACCAAAATATGATGGGTGGATTCAATAACGGAGGAGCTGTAAATGTCTTACAAGCATTATCAGGTGGTGGTGGAATTGGTGGCGACAGTGGAGGAATGGAACTTCTGCAATCATTTATGGGAGGCGGCAATGTTGGCATTGGTGGTTTGGATTTGACTGCATTATTTGGAAGCCTTAACTTCTGAAAATTCTCTCGGATAAAAACAGTCAAAAGAATTAGACGTTATTTTATTTGTCAGTAACTTTGATTCCAATTTTAATAATTTTTATTGTAATTATTATTCCTCCGTTCACTTTTATCTTGTCGTAATGAACTTTGTATAAGAAATAATTGATGAAGTGTATTTTACCATAATAACGTTAGTATTTTGTGAAATTTTGGGAAATGGTAAATTAATGATAAGGGTAAAATAGGAAAAAAAATATGGGTTTCTCTTGATTTGCTAAGAGCGATGTTTACCCTAAAAACGGATAACAATTAAATTTGCATGTGGTTTTAAGGATACGTGATTTCGCTTGGCACAAATTGAGAAATATGTAAATTGATATTGAAATTTGACTGTAAAGAAGAATAAGCAAACCAAATATGATGTGCGGCTTTGGCCCTCGAACCAAATGAGTATGCTATTGAAAATATGAACTGAGCAACAGACTATTGAATGTTTAAGAGAAAAATGCACTATCTTGCTTTGAATAGTGTTTACAAATGATTAGAACCCCCCGTCCCTTTTTATATAGTAGAGGAGTTCACTTTTGGTACAATTCTAAATAAAGTAGAAAGTTACATGATTGGCTAATTAACCGGTCTTGACTTGACACGTGCCGAGATTTGTGTCGCGATCCTCGCCCGATCGCGGATATCTTGGCTTTCATTATTCGACTCAGCAGGCTTCCCTCGATCTCGCTCGAACTCTATCCTGCTCGCTCTCGATCTCAGCTGATCTCGATCGATCCCTAGGTCACGAGCTTGGCAATCTAACTTTGTGTCACGGTCCGATATGACATGGGGTCAAACTTTGGCATGCTGCTCCGATCTCGACCAATCATACAAAAAGGGTGAGCCCGATTTTGACCTTATACAGATAGTCCCCTTATTTTTTGGAGAGTAATGACAAAATGCGATTTGAGTCCTCGATCTTCAACACGGTACATCATGACGTGAGCATCATGACGTAGGCAGCAGAGGTGACCGAAACGTCTCGTCGGTATAGTTTCCAAGCTTTTAATGCGCATCAGTCGACGGTCGACCACTACCGGCTTTGAACCGTCACTATGAAAGCATAAATACCATCCTTCTTCATTCTTTCAAACTCTACTTATAAATCTTCTTTACTCTAATCTCCAAAATTCTTTGCCTTCTTCAAAGCTTTGTATTTTCAGATCTTTGAGTTTCCTCGCTTGTTTTATCCCAATATACTAAGAGTTCCTTTTCAACTTCTATTCTTCCTTGCCCGTAAAAATTACATGGCTAAAACATCAAAAACTTTTTCGCAGAAAGAAACCGCTTCCTCGTCCCGGCCGGCTGGCGAGGAACCAGCGGCGGAGCCATGCCCCGAAGAGTTCTTCCCCGGAGGGTGTGTCATCGATTCTGACTTCAAGGTTGAGAAAACCTCCTCAGTTCCGGGTCGATGCGAGTCGGTATCGAGATATATATGCTCGATACCCAATAACCTCCTCTCCCAGGTTAAAAAAGACTGCAACTGGGGTAACAAACATGTGGTGGTGCCGGCTCCAGAAGAATCAATCACCACCCACGTGGAAGGGTTCCTAAGTGTTTACACTTACCCCTTCATGTTGGGTCCCCTCGATCCAATCATTATAGATTTCTGCAAAAAATACGAGGTGACCCTTGGTCAAATTCACCCCTCTTTTTGTAGGATCGTGATACTACTCCGTTATTTCGTAAGCAAAATCGATGGGCTTCCCTTCACCCTCGACCACCTCATACTACTATATAGCCCTCAACTCTATCGAGGTGGGTTAATGAAGCTTCAACGTTGGGCCACAAGCGCACCTTTCTCGAGCATAGATGAAGACAAAGATCGAGGCTGGATGGACCGGTTTGTTCGAGTGAAGACCATAGACTTAATCCCGCCTGAGAGTATTCCATTTCCTGAGAAATGGAATATGAGACGTAAGTATAACTCCATCCTCGATTTTTGTTTATTGTCTTCATCTTTTCATCCTTTCTTATTGACGTTCTACTTGATGCAGTCGTTTCCTGGATGCCGGGTGCAATTCCCCAGCTTGAGAACTGGGTCAGGAGCCTGGTATCACAGTCGACACATGCCGAGCGTGCATGGCTTGATTTTTCGGAAGGTCGGTGGGAGGCTAGTAGTCATGGTAAACCTTTTTTCTGACTTAATAATTTGACCACTGAGCATTTTCCTGATCTTACTTAATTTCTCATTTTGTAGGTCTTGGGAGGGACGTGACGATGAGACCCTCGTATGGTGATCAAGAGATCCTTCCTCCATCATCTGTCTCGAATCCGGTGAGGGAGAGGAAGAGGAAAAGGGCTTCGGACTCTGAGGGACAGAAGTCCAAAAAGAAAACAGCCTGCAAACCTAAGCGGATCGTCATCCTTCTTACTTTGGAGTCAGTCCAGAGGCTAAGGGATGAAGAAGAATATGATGATGATTCCGGGCTGGTGGCCCGTGTATGAGCTGACGTCGAGACTCGAGGAGCTACTAAGCGGGTGAGAGTTGAAACTTCTTCACCTAGACTCGATGAGATCGAGGGGGAAGCCTCGGCCGGAGTCCCCGAGCTAGAAAGAGCTAAAGATGCTTCACCTCAAGGCGAGAAGGCTACCGAGGAGGTGGTTGGCGCTGGTATAGAGACCACGCTCGAGACTCCCTGAGATGAAGGCGGTGCCCCAAAAGACTTACTTGGGGTGAATTCATTCACTGAGTCGATGATACATGAAGCTCAGGCGGTGGAAACTTGCCACGGGGAAGCGGTCCATGGAGTAGAAGACTCTTTCCGTGGCTATTTTGTTGGATGTCATCGGTCTGGGTGACTTGGATATACAAGGAATAGCTCGAGTGAGGCTTCTTCGAGCCTTAAACTGACCAGACAGTTTCCGTCCCCCCAGTGTCGATCCCGTGCGTAAGAGATCGATTGTCATCTCGGTTTCGGAGGATGCTCGGGTTTTTTCTGCCCTCGTGGGGGTGGCTAGTTATCTCTAATTCTTGGTCACCAAAGAATACCAAGACAATATGGATGAGGTGGAAACACCATGTCTTTTCAACGAAGCCCAACAAGCTCTAAACCGGGTAATCCCAAATTTCTGTCGATGTCAACTTTTTGTACTTAGACTTTTCTCCCTTTGTATAACTCTCTTTCTATGTTTGTAGGCTTCGGTGCTTCATTGTGAGGCTTTCCTCCGAACCCGAGGAGAGCTGAGCCGGTATGAGGCCGAGATACGAGGGCTCACCGAAGAAAAGTATGCCTTCAAGCTTATCAGTGAACAAAGAGAAGGGGAAGCAGGTAAGAAGAATCTTTGAAGTTAGTGACAATGATTCGGGTGTGGTGACTAATGGTTCGAACCCACAAGTCCAACAAAAGCTCGATGTGATCGGGCAACTCCGTGAGGAAGTAGACGTAGTGAAGACTGAGGTCGAGGAATGAAAGAAAAATATGGATCGCCTTGCCTCAGAAAAAAGGAGATTGCCCAAACCCAACTAGCTTTGGCTGAAATCCAACTCCGAAGCATGAAAAAGAAAACCTTAGTGCAAGCCAAGAAAATAAAGGAGCTCCAGTGTCGGTTGGGTTCAGCAATTTCCGATCGGGATAAGCTGGTCACAAAACTCGAAGTGGCCAAATCGGAGGTCGAAGCGACCAAGGCCAATGCTGATGCAATGGTGGCTATCTATCAGAATGATGTTGAAGTTGCTCAGGTCCGAGGAAAGGAAGTCGCCGAGGCTGCTCAGGTTTGAGCAAATTGGGTCGAAGAGCACGCCAAATTCCAGTCTCGAAAGGAGACTCTCGAGGAGATTCATGCTTGTGGCTTCGATCTTACAGTCGAGATCGAGAATACTAAGGAGCTTGAAGCTGAAGACATGGGGTTAGCTTATCCTGATGACAGTGATTCTGAGAGCCTAAGTGGATATGAAAGTTGAGAAGTCTCCGAGGGTGAATATGCTGCTCCCGGAGATGATTAGGCCCTTTAGGATTTTATATATTCTGTGTTTCTGTCGAGGCCGTTTCGGATATTTGTAGAGAATTTCCATCGGGCCATTTTGCCTTTGTAAATGACTTTTGATGTATATATAAAAACCTTTCTTCCATTTTGCCTTACAAAATTATGAAGTTATATTCTAAGGTCCGAGGTTGAGACGACTTGCTTAAAACTGAATTAGTGTAGCCTTTAGGCTTTATGATCGAGTGAGAGTCTTCTCGGACTCGAAATAAGGTAATCCTTAGGTTTTCTAGTTGAGCGAGAATGATCTCTCGAACTCGAAGTAAAAGCAGCCCTTAGGCCTTTGCATTTTTGTATTTGGCCGATCTGGCCTTTGTAAAAAGATTGTTTATATATGTGACGATTTCTACCCTTTTCGGCTCAAAAAAACTTTTATCATTCATATTTACAAAATTGGGAATGCCTTAGCACGAAATAATAAAGAATCGTTTGACAGTTCGAACAACTTTTGTATCATTAGAGTTTTTAAGGCTTGATACTATCGAAGCCTTTTATGACTTTGTTGGGGTAGCCTTTAAAATCAGTTATGAAAGAATTCAAAGGCCTATATTTTTACGGAATTCGGGCGTCTACGAACCGTGTTAATTCGGTCGTAGTCTCTTAGTATGGGATCTGCCGATTGGGCTTTTTCCCGTTTATTTCGAGCTTGCCCGAAGTAATAGTCCCCGAGTGGGGTGGTCGTGGCCTTTAAAATTCGAGGATTGCCTAAAAGGTCTTATGCCCTCGATGCTCAATAGTTCGATCTATTTGTTTTTTCGGAAGGCATTCCCCTAGTGTGGGGTTGATTATCCGAACTTTAGTTATGATTAGCCCTTGAGCTTGTTTCCATAATAGATCAAACGTACGGAATTGTAAAGTAGAAAAACTTTTTCTAAGACATGAGATATTGGCAAGGAAAAATACTTCTCTTTATTCTTGCGAAAAATGATTACATATGCGTACATGTTTTGTGCCAGGGCTCGAGCAACCTATGTGGGCACGACTCGTTTGACTGTTTGGCCCTTACAAATTTGACTTATCGAGACCCCGTTATTGTGAAGTAATTTCCTCACATCAAAGTTGACATTCAAGGGAAATGCCCCAGTATTCGAGGTTGATTGCAAAGGAGCCTCTGATACTGTTGAACCGTTCTTCGATGTCGATTCGTAATCGGGCTTGATTCTAAGTTAGCATGATTCACTATTGCCTCGTTAAAAACCTTGTCGAAAAATCCATTTGGGACAAAACCCGTCTAAGGGAAAAAAGAGTGCAACACGTGCTTTCAGATCTAAAGACTTTGCCAAAAAATCCACCATCGATTCTTGTTGATCACTTGCAAGAGTTAGTCTAAACTAAAAAGTGAAAATGGAAGGGGGACGTACCTTAGCAGTAGTATTGTTTTAGGTATGATATGTTCAAATTGTTCGGTAGTTGTTCCCCGTTCATCGTTCCGAGCTTGTAGGATCCTTTAACAGTGACTTCGAGAATCTGGTATGGTCCTTCACAGTTCGGACCCAGTTTTCCTTTATTTTGATTTCGGGTGTTGAGAGTGACTTTCCTTAGCACCAAGTCCCCGACGTTAATATGTCGAAGTTTGGCTCTTCGATTGTAGTACCTTCCAATTCACTATTTTTGGGCGGCCAATCGGACGAGGACGACTTCGCGTTTCTCATCCAACAATTCTAGTCTCGTATTCAGGGCCACGTTATTTGACTCTTCTGTTGCATATCGGAACCTGACGCTAGGTTCTCCGACCTCGACCAAAATTAGAGCTTTGGCGCCATAAACTAATGAGAACAGTGTTTCTCCGGTACTGGATTTCAATGTTGTGTGGTATGCCCACAGAACCTCGGATAGTATTTCCCTTTGACGTCGGTCAGTCTCTTCTTAAGATTTTGGATGATGGTTTTGTTGGTTGATTCGTCTTTGACCGTTCCCGCTGGGATGATAAGGTGTTGATAGGATCCTTTTGAATTTGTGATCCTCGAGAAATTTAGTCACCTTGTTGCCGATGAAATGCTTTCCATTATCACACACAATCTCGGAGGGCATCCCGAATCGGCATATGATGTGGTCCCAAATAAGGTCTATGACCTCCTTTTCTCTGACTTTCTCGAAAGCCTGTGCTTCAAACCACTTAGAGAAATAATCAGTCGTAAATAAATTAAATTGAGCTTTACCTGGGGCCAATGGAAGAGGGCCGACAATGTCCATTCCCTATTTCATGAACGACCATGGGGATACGACCGAGTGGAGAAGTTCCCCGAGTTGATGAATCATCGGCGCATGCCTTTGGCATTTGTTGCATTTGCGAACGAACTCCTTTGCATCTTTCTCCATGTTGATCCAATAGTCCCCGGCTCTGATCACTTTGTGGACCAAGGATTCTACACCGGAATGATTTCCGCAAGTGCCCTTGTGGACTTCCCTTAGGACGTATTCGGTATCTCCCAGTCCCAGACATATTTATAATGGACAATTAAAAATCCTTCTAAACAACGTTCCGTCTTCGGACAAGGTGAACTGTGCTACCTTTGTACGCAGAGCTCTCGACTCCTTTAGATCTGATGGGAGCTTTTCATTCTTTAAATAATCTATGTATTTGTTTCTCCAATCCCAGGTAAACTTGTGGAGTTATCTCGGCATGAACTTCTTCGATCACCGATCTCATGAGTTTTACGAAAGCCCCTGAATTGAGTTCGTCGTCTTCGACCGATGACCCTATGTTTGCGAGAGCATCGGCCTCACTGTTCTGATCTTGAGGTACATGTTGCAAGGTCTATTCCTTGAATCGATGTAGAGTTATTTGTAGCTTATCCAAGTACCTCTACATTCGGGCTTCTCGGACTTCAAAGGTCCTGTTAACTTGGTTTACCATGAGAAGGGAATCACACTTGGCCTCGATAACCTCCGTTCCTAAGCCTTTAGCTAATTCGAGACCTGCAATCATGGCCTCATATTCGGCCTAATTGTTAGTCAATTTTATGGTTTTGATAGATTGTCTAACTACATTACCTGTAGGTGGTTTTAGTACGATGCCTAGTCCGAACCCTTTTGCGTTCGAAGCACCATCCATAAAGAGGGTCCAAACTCCTCAAGATGTACCCGATTTTACTAGTGGTTCTCCTTCAACCTCGGGTATGAGGGTCGGCGTGAAGTCAGCCACGAAGTCTGCCAAGATTTGAGACATGATGGATGTTCGGGGTCGATATTCGATGTTTTACCCACTGATTTCTACTGCCCATTTGGCCAATCGACCCAAAAGCTCGGGCTTGTGTAAAACATTCCGAAGTGGATAAGTCGTTACAACACATATTGGATGTCATTGAAAGTATGGTTTTAGTTTCATAGAGGCGCTAATTAAAGCGAGCTCCAATTATTCTAGGTGCAGATATCTGGTTTCGGCCTCGCCTAAGGTTCGAATAATATAATAGATAGAGAATTGCGTACCTTGTTCTTCTCGGGCCAAGACTCCACTTACTGCTATATATGAGACTGATAAATACAAGTAAAGATGTTCGTCCGCTTTCAGAGTGTGAAGCAGTGGCAGACTCGATAAGTACCGATTTAGTTCCTCTAAGTCATGTTGGCATTTCGGAGTCCACGTAAAATTCTTCTTCTTCTTTAGTAACGAGAAGAATCGGTGACTCTTATCTGAGGATCTCGAGATGAATCGCTCTAGGGCGACTCTGCGCCCCGTTAGCCTCTACACGGCCTTTACAATATCTACTACCGTGATGTCCTCGATAACTTTGATTTTATCGGGGTTGATCTCGATACCATGAAGCCAAGAAACTTGCCTGAGCCGACCCCGAACGCACATTTTCGTGGGTTGAGCTTCATGTTGTACCTCTTCAGTATATCAAAAGTTTCTTGCAAATGCTTCTAATGGTCTTCTGCTCGCAGGGACTTAACTAACATGTCATCAATATAAACTTCCATTGATTTTCCTATTATTCTTCGAACATTCGGTTTACTAGGCGTTGATAAGTTGCACCGACATTTTTTAGTCTGAATGGCATTACATTATAATTTTAGGTGCCGTACTTAGTGATAAACGAGGTCTTTTCCTGATCGTCCGGGTTCATCTGTATTTGGTTGTACCCGGCGTAGGCATCAAGAAAACTGAGAATCCCGTGGCCGGACGTGGCATCGATCATACGACCTATATTAGGCAAAGGAAAAGAATCCTTAGGGCATTCCTTGTCTAGGTCTTTATAATCTACACACATTCTAAGTTTATTTCCCCTCTTAGGGACTACCACTACGTTTGCTAACCATTCGCGATACGTTACTTCCCGAATGGATCCTATTTTGAGAAGTTTGGCTACCTCGTCCTTGACGAAGTCATGCTTGACCTCGGACTGGGGCATTCTTTTTTTCTACACTGGATGGAATTTTGGATCCATGCTTATTTTGTGAGTGGTGATTTCCGATGGGATCCCTGTCATATAGATGTGGGACCAAGCAAAGCAATTCATGTTAGCTTTTAAGGAATTGAATAAGTTTTCCACTGAACTTGCGGGTTATCTCCGTGCCCAGGTATACCTTTCGTTCGGGCTGATGCTCGGTTAGTGTAATCATTTCCAGCTCTTCGATCGTCGACTTAGCAGTGTCGGAATCATCGGGGACTATGAAAGATCGACGTACCCCATAGTAATCGTCCTCATCGGTCCCCTGCTTCTCCGATTGGGTCGAGACCGGTGTATGTGGTTGCTATTTGACCTCCTGTTTTCCCTTTGAATCCGATCCTTTTGAAGAGGGTGTCGATATTGGTATCATTTCATCAATTGCAAATATTTCTTTGGCGGCGAGTTGCTCCCCGTAGGCTGTTTTGACTCCCTCTGGTGTTGGGAACTTCAGAACCTGGTGAAGGGTCGAGGGTACTGCCCTCATGTTATGGATCCATGGCCTTCGAACAGGGCGTTATACCTCATGTCACCCTCGATCACATGGAACTTTGTTTCTTGGATGGTCCCGGCCACGTTCACTGGAAAAGTTATTCACCTTTGGTGGTTTCGCATGCCATGTTGGAGCAGTTAAGTACTCGGACTAAGAGCACAATTTGATCCTGTAGACCGAGCTGTTCTACGACCCTCGATCGAATAATGTTGGCCGGGCTACCTGGATCAATCAAAACACGTTTAACTTGAGTTTTATTCATAAGAAAAGATATTACCAGTGCGCATCCTCGTCATTGAAAGACAAGGTCCCTTCTGGTACATAATCTTGAGTTCGCTTTTCCCTTGTGATCGACACCTTGGTGCGCTTAAATACGGGCCCCTGAGGAATATCGACCCCTCAAACAATCATGTGGATTATGTGTTGCGTCTCCTCTTGCTCATTCTGTTTGTTTGAATCCCTGTTTCTGAAGTGGTTCTTAGCCCGATCGCTTAAAAATTCTCGAAGATGCCCTTCGTTTAACAACCGGGCTACCTCTTCCTAGGGGTGTTCATGGTTCGGTTTGGATCGGTTTTTCCCTAAAAAAACCAAATCAAGTAAGTCCGTTTTTAAAATGTTGGAACCAAACCAAACCAACTAAGTCCGTTTTTCGATTTTTTCGGTTATTTTTCGGTTTTGTGGTTTTTCGGTTATTTATCGGTTTTTTTCTTAAATATGAGACATACACTACCAAACACATATTTCGGTGACTACATTTTCAACGTAACACTATAAACCAATTTCTCTTTGAGAAATCTATCATTTACCATGATATATTGATGATAACTGAATAAAATAATGATGAATAATTTAAGTACTCAATTAAAAATCAATTATTTTTAACATGAAATAATTCTTGTACTTAGTAAAAGCAACTATCAATCAAACTAGAATGTAAAGGAAAATATTAGATTATTGTAATAGCAAAGAACTAGACTTAAAATACAAACGACTAATATTGACCATAACATTTTAGAAACTTTATATAAAAATATACATATATATAGGTGTAATAATAAATTTAAATAGCTACTTCTATAGTCGGTTTGGTTCATTTTTTTTTCGTTTTTTTTAAAAACCAAAACCAATGCAAATTTGATCAGTTTTTAAAATTCAAAACCAAAACCAAACCAAACCTAAAAAGTATCGGTTTTTTTGATCGGTTTGGTTCGATTTTCAGTTTGCTTCGATTTTTCGGGTTTTTAGGAACACCCCTACCTCCTCCCTCAGCTTTCTGCAATCTTCTGTTCTATGGCCATAGGTGCCATGATACTTGCACATTTGATTAGGATTTCTCTGGGCCGGATCAATATGCAGAGGTCGAGGCCACCTAGTGTCTTTGATGCGCCCGACAGTTGACACATAAACGTTGAAGTTGTATTCCGATAGCCGCGGTGCTTCTTTGGGCTTGACATCCCTGTCGAAACCACTCTTACTCATGAGCCCTAGATCTCTGACCTCGATCATTTCTTCTATCACCTAGAACGGGGTTGCGTCCAGGACCGTTGTTTCTTCGGTCTCCATTGTATGGCTGGTAACGATCTCTGTTTGACCGTGGCTCCCGGTCAATATCCCTTTTAACTCTATCGATGGGCCTGACAGGATAAACGGACATGGAAGGAGTTCCCAACTGGTCGTCTTCGACTGGTACCGATTATGCACATCGTCCCAGGTGACAACTGGGTATTCTATCAAGTTCTGTTTTAACTGTTGTGAGTCCACCAAGCTTCGTACATTTAATCCTTGAGTGAAGTCCTGAACGGCCCAATCATCGGCAACCGGTGGTAGATCCATGCGTTCCATCTAGAACCGAGACACAGACTCTCTGAACATCTCTTGTCTTTCTACTTCACTTTGAAGAGGTCCGACTTCCTATTCTCGACCTTTATGGCCCCGACGTGTGCTTTAACAAAGGTATTTGCGAGCATGGCAAAAGAATCAATGGAGTTGGGTGGAAGATTATGGCACCATATCATTTCTCCCTTTGATAAGGTCTCCCTGAATTTCTTCAACAACACAGACTCGATCTCATCGTCCTCCAGATCATTCCCCTTAATTGCGCATGTGTAAGAAGTGACATGTTCATTGGAGTCTATTGTCCCATTGTATTTAGGAATTTTCGGCATGTGGAACTTCTTCAGAATTGGTTTTGGAGCCGCGCGCGGGGGGAAGGGTTTTTGTACAAACTTCTTTGAATCCAAGTCGTTCAAAATCGGTGGTGCCCCCGGAATTTGATCAACCCTCGAGTTATAGGTTTCCATTTTCCTGTCATTTGCTTGAATCTTCTTCTCACCTATTCAATACGCTTTGTAAGCTCCTCGAGCATCTTCATGATAGCGGGGTCGACCCTGATTCATTTCCATTTGATCTTCTCGACACCGGTTCGACCCTATGAATAACTTCCTGTGATGGCTCAGGCTCGACCTTGCTCGCTGCATGGTTCTGATTTTGGAGTTGTGTTATTGCAACTTGTTGAGCCTGTAACATTTCGAATATTATTCGAAGGCTGATTCTGCCTTCTTCGCCGCCCTGTGCGTTCTGGCCGGCTGATCAAACATCCCTGCGGACGCTATTCTCGGGGTCGACGGCTAGTTTTGCATTAATGGCAATATGGGAACTGGCGTCGATCGGGTCTGCGACCGAAACCCCATCGAGGTCAACCGGAGGCACTTCGTTCCCTGGGCGACTATGTTGTCGTTTTCGCCATGAAAACCAAGGTCATTGTCGATGTGTGTGGGTACTGTTTGAGCATTTGGCATGCTGGAATAAAAAACACTCACAAGAACAAGTATAAAATAATGTGTGTTACAAAAATTGACACCACACAATCACAATTATCCTTTGCCTCATGGTGGGCGCCAAACTGTTTACCCTAAAAATGGATAACAATTAAATTTGTATGTGATTTTAAGGATACGTGATTTCGCTTGGTACAAATTGAGAAATATGTAAATTGATATTGAAATTGATTGTAAAGAAGAATAAAGCAAACCAAATATGATGTGTGGCTTTGGCCCTTGAGCTAGGTCGCCCTCTATGCTATTGAAAATATGAACTGAGCAACAGAGTATTGAAAGCTTAAGAGAAAAATACAGTATATTGCTTTGTATAGTGTTAATCTGATGTGTTTACAAATGATTAGACCTCCCCTTATATAGTAAATGAGTTCTACTTATGGTACAATTCTAAATACAGTAGGAAATTTCATGATTGGCTAATTAACCGGTCTTGACTCGATACATGCCGAGATTTTCGCTGCGATCCTCACCCGATCACAGATATCTTGGCTTTCTGTTATTCGACTCAGCAGGCTTCCCTCGATCTCGCTCGACCTCTATCCCGCTCGATCTCGGCTGATCTCGATCTCGATCGATCCCTGGGTCACGAGTTTGGCAATCTAACTTCGTGTCACGATCCGATAAGACACGTGGTCGAACCTTGGCCTGTCACCTCGGTCTCGATTAATCATACAAAAAGGGTAAGCATGATTTCGATCGTATACAATGACAAGTAAAATAAAAATTTATTGTTATGACAGTGGACAAGTAACAATAAATGGAGTGAGTAATTAGAAAATACAACTCGCCGAAACTCGAAAGAATAAAGTTGAACGACTTTATTAATGATGCAGAAATAATTTTGTGTCTTAATGGCAATTCTATCTTTCTTATACCAGGAAAAACTAGCAAAAAACTTATATTGTGAGAACATGACGGTCCATAATAACTCCTAGACAATGGAAGAAGAAACCTTGGAATGTGAGAAACAAATCATATTGATCCCGTAATTAACTAGAATGTTTAGTACATTGACTTGAGTTTAAAAACTAGCATTATCACCATGCGACCAACTTACCTTCAACTATCAACTTGATCAATTAAAAACGTCAACCTGCCTAGTTTGGCATTTTAATTATTCCAAGTTCCAACCATTCCTACTACTAATCAAAATTCCACTTTGAACTCTTAATCTGTCTCATTATCTGTTGACTTTCTGATTATTTTGATTCCTTCAACACATTCTGCTGGTAATAAGACATGTATAGTTGCATACTATATGAGAGGTCTGAAATTGGAAATGTACACAAAGTAAGAAGAAATAAAATGGGGAAGTGGTTTATAGAAATGGGTTGAAAATCATATACACCCCAAGATTGTTTTAAAAATCAAACTCATCCTCCAACTTTGAACAATTATCATTCTGCTACTCGTATCACGAGTGACTTCTAAAAGAGCCTATTTTAGCCTCTACAAATTTTATCTCTTATTTTCAATCTTTAATATAATATATATTTTTTAATTTTAATTTATGTTATCGACTTATCTATAGACAAATTAAAATAACTTTTTTAAAACTAAAAAAAGTGAGAAGTAGTAGTCAAGCATATTAGTTAATGGTGTTCAATAGTAAAATAACTGAGAAAAATTATAATAAATAATTTACTTGTCTCCGTAATTTTTTCTAATAGCAATCAAAACTTAATCTATTTACAAAATTAAGAATAAAAGAGAGTGAAAATTTTATAAAATTATACAGTGCAGGAAAAAAAAATAATGGGCAAGAAATAGCGGTAAGTTTTATAATAATTTTTTAAAATTATCTATTTATACTTTATATGAACTTTAATTATAATTAGAAAAAAACATCTAGTAATAACAATCAAAACTCAACAATTTATATACACACAGAGAGTTAAAAAAATAGTTGAACTTAAAATCTCACACACACACCGACATACATTATATGTATTTAAATATACATAATAATAAAATAATAATAATAATAATAATATAGCAATTTATTTTGTAATAAATTCATAATATAATTATTTGATTTATAATGTTAGTGAACTTAGATTAAATTATATAATAGATATAATATTTTAACTTATGAATAAATACATGCATTAAAAAATATCTAAATAATATAAAAAAAGGTATTACATATATGGAGAGTTGAAAATATCAAGGGTAAAATAATCATTGTGTAGGATAAAAGGATAAAAATAATAATTGTTCAAAGTTGAAGGATGAGTTTAATTTAAAGACTAAACTTGGGAATGTAAATAATTTTCGCGAAATTGAATCTTTAATCAGCTATCCACACCCATTATGTTGAGAAAGATCTCAAGATGTTTGCCTATAAGTCTACTTTTGTATACTTTACTTTTCGCACATCTTCTTTTTCTTCTTTATTTGGTGGGGATCCAATGCATTGTCTGTGTTCTAATTTATCCAAAATATTAAATAATTACAAATAATAAAAGCTTTTCTGAAGTAAAAATATTTTATGAAATGATTTAAAGTCTTTATGTTGTTATTTGTATTCAAACGCAGTAGTGCTCCTAATTAGAATTTATTTAGAAAGTGGTTTTTAGTTGGACGGCCTAGATTATTGCCCACTTTGATTCAATACATTTAACTCAAATGTTTTTTTAACATATTTTAACTTAAACTTTTGAGTCGCTCAAATTGACTTACACAAAATTAATTATTTTCCGAACTTGGAAAAGCAACTATTCCGCCAACTTAACAGAACGATTCTTTATTTCCCGCTAACCCTCATTGGTCCCAAATGGCCAAATACTGTGACCCAGTGTTGCGCCATATAATGACCCATCCATAGACCTTTGGCGGTCCCTAGAACTCCCTCCCCCCCTCCCCCAAAACCCGAACCCAACCCCACTTCCTTCTTCCGTCTGTACAAGCACAAGAAGCACTGGATGGCGGCCATTTCAAGGAATTTTCTTCCTTCAGATTGCTGAATTTTATCCTTCTTGCAGGTTTTAAATCAATCTTTGATTTGGGTTTTTCATTTCATCATTTGATGTTTCAGATTTAGGATAAAGTTTACTTTTTTACCCTTGTTTGTTGCCCATGTAAACCCTATCTTGTGATTTAATACTTAACTTTTTCTTTTGGCAAAATCTAGACTTGGCTGCTTTGTTCTTCTGAAAGATGGTATCTTGGAAATGAAGTGGTGACTAACAGTAGGGGACTAGACTGGATTTTTGTTAATCTAATGATGGATGATGATATGGTGATGGATCTGGATTTGAACCAACGACCTTCGGACCCACCTTCTGGTTCACCCTTAGGATTAGGGTCTTTGTTGAATGATTTAGAAACTGCTCACACTAGGATTGAGGAGAGAATTAGGCATCTTGAGGCTGTCACTGCTAGAGCTTTGCAGCGCCATAGGTGGCGTCAGGCTCGCACTACCCTTGATACTTCTGGTAATTTGGATAGTGAGATGCAAGCTCAGAACAGCGAGAGTGTTTTGGATGTGGCGGGAAGGACCGTGGAGAGGGGATGCAAAAGGGATAGTTCCCACTTGGTAGCAAAAGCTTTAGAAATGGATTTAGTGGTTAATAAGGTAGATGATGATGGTGGAAGTTTTTTCGATTGTAATATATGCTTGGATATGGCAAAAGAACCTATCTTGACTTGTTGCGGCCACCTATATTGCTGGCCATGCTTTTATCAGTTACCTTATGTTGATTCAACTACAAAGGAATGCCCTGTCTGCAAAGGAGAGGTTGCAGATGGAAATGTTACTCCGGTTTATGGTAATGGAGATGGTGAAAGCATCACGGAACTGGAGTCTGGTTTGAAAATACCACCAAGGCCAAAGGCACGTCGAGTAGAGAGTGTTAGACAGCAGCGTGTGACTCGGGGTTTGTCTCACATCCCCGTTGCAGAAGCACTAAGGAGAATTAGGACTAGTATTGGATTGGGGCATCACCCGCAGCGACAGGATGCTGGTGGAGTTAATTTGAATTTTGTGAGCAGCTCTCATGTGTTGCAAAGTGCTGATACCTTAAGCAGCCGAAGACTACGTTCCCGTCTTATTTCGAGGGTGCTGTCAGAAGGTGCTGCTTCTCTTTCATCAGAGTTAGATAATGCACAACGGATGTTTGAGGACCTTGCAGCATCACTTACTGATCGGCTTCTCCAAAGAAGTAACGGAGATGCCGGTCATGGAGCGACAGATGATGGTGATTCTTTCAGAAGAGATGCTGCTTTCATACAGTCAGATATTCGGACTCTGGAAGCAGTAGCAGGGACAAGTTCCGCGACTTCCATTCCTTCCTCTTCTCAAGCAAATGAAGTCTCTGACACTGTTGTGCAATTGGGAAACCTTACAACTGATACTCGTAATCTGCCTGTGGGTCGATCTTCATTGGCTTCCAGGAGAAGAAGCATTTTGTCAAGGCTTTCTGATGTAGATAGCGGACTTTTCCGTGAACCTAGAAGGAGAAGATTGAATTGATGGCCTTTGAATGAATAAGGTATAGTTTCCCAGTTCTTCTCTCAGCTCAATTAAGTCTCCTTGCCAATGCTTATCACTTTCAACCCGTCGTGTTTATTTGCCAACTCTAACGTGACTTGGGTAGATACAATTCCCAAATATAGACAAGAATCAGTGTTGCCCCTGCCTCCAGTTGGAAGATTATATGCACAACATGTTTAGCTGCTTCTAGTTTTGGGTTCACTATAATGGTGGAATTTCTTGATATGAAGCTTTCTCAAGAATAAGCTACTGCTGCTGCATGTATTAAGTTCTTTGGTTAAGAACCAGTATAAATTCTATCTGCTTGTTCTCAAAGTTTGATTAAAGTTCATGATGTACAGTGAAAATTCACATTTCATAAATGTATTTCTGGTGTTTTGCTTTTTTTTTTGGACATTATCTAGTGCATTTTGAAATATCTTTTTCATTTATGGTCTTTTCATTTTTATCAATAGAAATTGTTGACTAATGCCTTCTAGTGGCGTAGAAAAAGAAGAGGAGATCTTGAGTTCGTTAACTTGATTATTCCCCAAGCTTTAGAGGTGTAAATAGTGTTTTGCATTGTGTCTTAATGAGGAAAAATTATTTATAATAAAATCTTTCTAATTCATTCATGATAATATCTATTAAACTGAGGCATAATTTCATAAAACTGATATAATATTTACAAATCTTCACATATTAACATGTTTCTTACAAATCCGCATAACTAAACTCAAGTTAAAGAGTGCACATATCATTTGGTTCAAGCTTATTACAATATTAATCTGTTATGGGGCGTCGAGTAGATTATTTAAGGATATCTAATAGCTACTAGTTATTTGAGTTAGTAAAATTGCTAGCAACACATCCACCCGACCGTTTTACTAATAAAGTGGCTATATTTGTTTGACTATTTTGATCTTTGATGAAATATAGAATTTGAAGCAACATGTAGACCAAATTGACTTTCAAAAACCAGTTTTATGTATTCTTCTCTATTACATTTCATTCTTGTGCAGAAGCTCTTTTAACTATATAAACTGCTTGTAACAAAAGTATGTTTTAGGTGATAAGTAAATAAATTATAAAATAAGATGAGGTTTGCTAGTGGATCGAGTACATTATCAAAGGGTAATGGGAAGATTAGCCTTATCTATTAAGGGCTTAACCGGTGCAGGTGATGATCTTGAAGCAAGCAGTAAGTCACCAAGAGCGATCTATAGACCTTTATCATGAGAGGAAAAATCAATTGGGTTAGCTAGGGAATAAACCCGTAGAGCATAAATCAGTTGGGCTAGCAAGTGGACTAAACTCAAAGAGGAGTTTTTGGAGCAAGAAGATAAGGCAATTAGTTGTCTGCGGAGTAGGAAATAAGACGATCGGTTTGCTTGTATAGAAAAATACGTAAGGTTGTCTTGAAGTTGGCTTCACCACTGTTAGCAATACAAATTATTACAAAGCAATCAAAGGTTTTATGAATCACCAAGATTAAATTGGCATCATTATTTAGAGGTTGAGTTTTGTTGTACTGCTGGGGGTTACTTGGGAAGGATCTTGGGAGAGATAGTTGATGAAGGTCATCATATTTGTCTGTTTCCCACACAAGAAGTAGAGTTGTCAAGTTGTGTCCTGTATCTCTTCTTTCACATAGTATTATTTTTTGTGGATAATGGTGGTGTACTATGGGCTAGCTTGGGATACTTTCTTTAGTTTCTACAGGCACAGCTGTGTATAACAACAAAAGTTAAAAGGTCGGACTTAGGAGTCTATTAATTGGTACATATTCAGATAAGGACTTTCAGAGTTTCTCTAGCTAGAGAAGTTGTAACTGTTGTGAGATGTTTAAAGATGACAAGTCCAAATAGATCTCAGCTTTCAAAAGTAGAAGCTAGAATTAACTGCTTGTTTTCAAGCAATGATCCCCTCTAACCAGCAATATGTTTTGATAGTTGTAGTTTTTCTGGAAGATCTGTTAGTCTTTTGTGAGTGGTAGAAAAACTTCTTTGAGAATTTTCTTTTTTTTGCAGAAGTAAATGACACCAAGAAAATTATGGCAAACATAATCTAGTTACTATTTTATATAGCAAACTCTGAATTGGTTTTTGCTATTTACCTTTTCCACTTGCTAAGGAACAGGAACTAGGGCTGACTGCAACTATGCTCTATAGGTTTATGCAAGTTAATGACTAGAATGAATACTTACTGAAAGTGCCGGGAATAAGACCTACTCGTAGAGGAATTGAATCAGCGTCTTTGACACGAAAAGACGATGGTGTGCTTGTCTATGATTAAACATTTTTGTCCATGGCTTGTAGTATGAGAGACACTACTACTATATACGAACTATTCTGCTTTCCAACATATACTCCCAGTTTCTAAAAACAATGTTTGATCTGTATGAACACAAGGTGAAGGATAATTGACTAAGTCCATATTTCATGCTCTTGTCTCTGATTAAATGTTTTTTTCTGTCATACCTTAATTATTATCAATGCTTGTTAATTGACGTACTAATTGCGTCAATGAAGCTAGTCTTGCCCTGCTTATCAGAGATATACCTTATACGGGTTAAGAATGTCAATTCAGTACTTGGGAATGAGGGAGCCTTGTCAAAAACATTAACTTACTACTTTATGGATGCCGTTTAAGTCCATTTTTTTTCTTAGTAGTCAATTGAGCTGCAGTGACAACAGGTGATAAGATTCCATTCCTTGTGCCGGTCTCTTTTTAGTATTTACCAACTTATCTCATACAGTTATTTCTTTTAAGTTTCTTATATCTTGGTTCGTGTCAATTTATGAACTTATCCCTTTGTAGGAGAAGTGTGAGCGATGAAACAACTTGATAGATGCGCTTAATATTTGGCAAATGTTGCTTGTATCTTCGCTAGAATATGGTAAGGACTAGTGGACTTTTTTGCTTGAAAATTTCTTTCTGGTCTTGTTGGTGACAATTTGAGAGATACTAGTCCAAAGATGAAACTATGATCTAAAGTCAATAGGTTCAAACTAAGTTTGATATACTCGTATATATATTTTTGTTTCAGTTTTGTATATCTATACAAAGTTGAGCCAAAACAGTTGAACTCGCAGAACCTAACCCAAATCTGCGCCCACATACTACAACAACAACGACAACTACCCCGTAAAATCCCACAAAGTGGGGTCTGGGGAAGGTAATGTCTACGCAAACCTTACCCCTACCCCGATAGGGCAGAGATGTTTCCGATAGACCCTCGGCTCAGGAAGACGGAAATAAAAACAAGAAAAGACAATTCATTAGTAACTTCAGCAGAAACCGTAGAAATAATAACAGAAGCATAAAAATGAAAAGATAAATTACATGCAATAACAGTAGCCAGTATCTAAGGACCGGGGCCAAGATAAACAACAAGGATAGTGTGGGCTCAACATAAACCGCAAGCCATCTAAGATCAACCCTATCCAACCCCGCCCCACCCCGAGTATGAAGTAGGGAAAGCTCTACTACCCCCTAGCCTACTACTCTGATGCTTGACCTCCAGACCTTCTTATCAAGGGCTATGTCCTCAGAAATCTGCAGTCCTGCCATGTCATGCCTGATCACCTCTCCCCAATACTTCTTAGGCCGCCCTCTACCTCTTTTCGTACCCATCACAGCCAACCGCTCACATCTCCTCACCGGAGCATCAAGGCTTCTTCTCCGCATGTGCCCGAACCATCTGAGCCTCGCTTCCCGCATCTTATCATCCACAGGGGCCACACCCACCTTCTCCCGAATATCTTCATTCCTAATCCTGTCTATCCTAGTATGCCTGTACATCCACCTCAACATCCTCATCTCTGCTACCTTCATCCTCTGGATATGGGAGTTCTTAACCGGCCGACACTCTGCCCCATACAACATGGCCAGTCTTAACCACAACTCTATAAAACTTACCTTTGAGTATCAGTGGCACTTTCTCGTCACACAAGACTCCAGATGCAAGCCTCCATTTCATCCAGCCCGCCCCTATACGGTGAGTGACTTCCTTGTCGATCTCTCCGCCCCCCCTGAATCACCGACCCAAGGTACTTGAAGCTATCTCTCTTGGGGATGACCTGTGATCCAAGCGTCACGTCCCTGCCTACTTCCCTCGACTCAACGCTAAACTTGCACTCCAAGTACTCTGTTTTAGATCTGCTCAATTTGAAACCCTTAGACTCGAGAGTCTGTCTCCAAACTTCCAGCCTCTCGTTAACACCGACCTTCGTCTCATCAAGTAGAACTATGTCATCAACAAATAACATACACCATGGCACATCCCCTTGAATATGGTGTGTCAGTGCATCCATCACCAAGGCAAATATGAATGGGCTAAGCGCAGAACCTTGGTGTAACCCCATAACAACCGGGAAATGCTCCGAGTCGCCTCCCATAGTCCTAACCTTAGTCTTAGCTCCATCATGCATGTCCTTGATCGCTCTTATGTAAGCTACCGGCACGCCCTTTGCCTCAAGATATCTCCAGAGCACCTCCCTAGGGACCTTGTCTTATGTAAGCTACCGGCACACCCTTTGCCTCAAGACATCTCCAGAGTACCTCCCTAGGGACCTTGTCATACGCTTTCTCCAAGTCAATAAACAGCATGTGCAGATAATCCTTGCATTAAAAAGTTTCTGTAATCATGTTGTACTGTTAGGTTGTCCATGACTCATAGCATTTAGATAATGAACCAAAGTTGACATCTCAAATCTTATGAAGCAAATGGAAGGATGGCAAAGTAATGTTTTTGAATATCACAACTCACAAGAGTACATGAACAAAAATACTAGTGAAATGGTCAGCTAAGTATGCTGTTTTAAATTACTAAAGATGTTTTTGGCAAGATAAATTACTTTTTAAGGCGCACGTCCTCTTTCATTACAACTTTCTCCATCCTTTTTAAAGTTTTCTTTTTTCTTTTTAAGTTCTCTTGCCACACTCTTAAAACTCAATGTTCCAGTATAATGCTTGTATGGGTCGAAATCTGACCGCACGAGAATCGTCACAAAAAGGAATGGCGAGGAGTCGATTAAGCGATGGTTGTATCCATAAGGCACTACAACAAGGAGCATCTCGGCCATAGCCGAGGTCGAACCATCAGAAAACCTGTACGGCGAAGCACGCGCCATGGCATTTAGGGAGGCCAACCTAAAGTGCATTTGACAAATTCGAGTGTCCCGGCTAAGGACCGTTGGGTGAGTGAGAATACCTAGTATATATACTAGGTAAGAAAATGATAGAAGGGGACTTCTTCTTCTCTCTCGAGAGAAGGGAGAAACCTGTTCCATGAACAAGAGAAAGCTTAGAACTTTGCCGCTGATCTTTGTAATCATCATTATGGAATCAATAAAGATACATTCCGTAGCCGTCAATGGTGTACCTTCTTTTCTTCTTTATCTCACATTATGGAGTAATAGCATCGAGAATGTAAGCTCATTATGAACATTTGACATCTCTTACAATATTAATAAGTTCATAAGCTTAATCGTATCCCACTTAGTATTCTCTGATCTAGAATTAATTATTCTTGGCTAGGATTTACCCCGTACTACTCTCATTAATTTGTTTTAAGGAAAAATTTAATACTTTTTTGGTAAAACAATACTTGAATGAAAATATTTCCACGAGAAAAATCATTTTCCTTGGAAAATTACTTCCATGAAAATGTTCCTTAGCTAATTGTTTCGTGAATCCCTGAAAATAATTTGTAGCTTGCATTGTGCAAATATTTATTGAAAAGATGAAATTTTATTTACTGCAACGTTATCCCTGATTTGCCAAAACACAAACACCTGATCAATTGCACTGTGTCCTCTTAGAGGAAAAAAGAAAGGAAGATAAAAGGGTGTGTTTGGTACGGAAGATTTTCATGGAAAATGATTTATCACTTATTTTCCTTTATTTTGTTGGTGAATGAAGAATCTTTTCTAGTGTTTGGTCAGAGTAAAAATATTTTTTAGAAAAATAATTTTTTATGCTATTCTCTTCACCCCTTTTCCCCAAGTCCCCATATTTCACGTGCTCTGCTCTTCCTCCCCCAATACTCAACATTTTCATGACTCTATTTTTTTCAAGAATTTAATATTCTTCTAAATTCACACAAACCTAAAGAAACTACACCATTTTGTTGAAATGAAAGAAAATATATTTTCTACCTCATGAAAATGAAGTACTTTTTTGTTAAAAAGAGAAAAAAAATTTATGTCATGAAAAGAAAATATTTATTGAAATGAAAAAAAATACTCTATTTATAACATAAAAAGAAAGTACTATTAACAATATTTCTATTTAGGGTGGAGTGGGGTGGGGTGGGGTGGTGGAGATGGGAAATGGGGAAAGATTGGAAAAGAATTTTAGAAAATGTTTTCCCTTCTCTTGATAGGGAAAATATTTTTCTCCAATTGAACAAAAATATTTTCCAAAATATTTAAGTCAACTTAACATGAAAAAATTGAAAAATATTTTTCCGAAAAATATTTCCCTTCGTACCAAGCACCTCTAAAGTGAACATCATTTGGAGTTTTAACTAACTTGATGTTAAATAATTACCAAGTGTTAACGTTAAAGAAACAAAGAAAGATAGACGAATAGATGAAAAAGAACGTAAAAATTGCATGGGACGCCCTATTTGGTCGCCCTCATTTAACCTAAATCCATTTTTTTTTAAAAGTTTTAACTTGTACTCACTTTTTAAAAAATTTCAGCCCCCTTTCTTCACCTACTTCTCCTCCTTCGTTTTCTTCTTCTTCTTTCTTCTGCTGCTGTTGATGCTGCTATGAAACTTCAGTTCATAGGGATGAACTTTCTGCTGAAGATTAACATTTGCTGCTATAATTCTAAGCAACAATTCTCTCGTAAAAATAAAAATAAAAATAAATAATGGGAATCCATATCTTTGTTCTTTTTCTTTTATTTTTTTGTCTTGTCAAGCTTCAACATCGTATGTTAGGTCACTACATTTTTCTTATCAAATAACCACAGTGCAATCCAGTATATTTTCACGTTACTCAAATTAACAAAACTTCATGCACCGTTTTTAGATAAGAATGCTAAAGTTCAGCAAATATAAATAAAACTTCAGCTCCTAGAGTGTTGAAGTTCAGCAAATACAAGACAAACTTCAGCCCTGAAGTTCATCCTAAACATAACAAAGCTTCAGCTAAAACATGATGAAGTTTAGTAAATATAAAACAAAACTTCAGCGAAAACATGCTAAGTTCAGCAAATATCAGCTTATTTAGTGCTGAAGTTTTTACAGATGAACAAAATTACTTCACTTTTTGAAAAAACTTTACGATAAAACTATTGAATCCAGAACAAAACGTCAGCTTATTTAGTGCTGAAGTTTTTACAAATGAACTAAATAACTTCAGCATTTTCTGCTGAAGTTTTTGAAAAAGCTTTACGACAAAACTATTGAATCCAGGAAAAAGCTTCAGCTAAAACATGCTGAAGTTCAACAAATAGAGAACAAAACTTCAGCTAGTAGAATGCTTAAGTTCAACCGTCTACTAGAATGCTGAAGTTTCCGTGATTGCCTTTGCTACTTCAGGCCCGTATGCCTGAAGTTTAGGCGAAAAGTGGGTACATTTATAATTTTTTTTGCAAAGTGGGTATAAGTTAAAACGTGACCTAAAAAGCGGGTATAGATGCAAATCCCCCAAAAAGAACCGATAATCAAAACTTTAGAGAATAAAAGGAAAAAATGGGCCGATTACTCTAAGCTAGCATGTAAAGATAAATATCAGCCCAAGTTCACTGTGGAAAGCATTTAGTCCAATATTTTTAGAGAAAATTACGTGACACGTCAAATATATACATTATATTTATCATTCGAAGCTATACTTTCAGCAAATTTATCATTTTTAAATTTTGTAGAAAATTCATTAAATAAGAGATTAATTGTTTTGAACTGAAACAAGAGAGCAACAAGCTCTCGAAGCTCAGTTGACTCAGTTGGTTAGAGAAAACAAGAGAGCAACAAGCTCTCACAGCTCAGTTGCGCTCAGTTGGTTAGAGCATCCGCTTAGTCAGTGAAGGTCTTGAGTTCGACTCTCAACAAAGTAGTATATTTTTCTGTATATTTATATTTCGTCTTGGTTGTATTCGTTACAGTCGATACATGTTGTATCCTTTGTATATACCCATGTATATCAATACAGGTTGTATCCTTTGTATACACCATCATACCTCGCCTTGGTTACAGTTGCTACATGTTGTATTTGTTGATAGAATAAATACAATTATGCAAATAAATACAGTTGATACAGGTTGAATGAATGAATACAATTATGCAAATGAATACAGTTAATACAACTGATAATAATTGAACATTAGATACGAATGATAATCAGGCAACTATAATTATGAGTAGTGGGGACGCAAGCGCTATGTGGAACACGACTGCGCAATGCATTAGGGAAGCCGTGAGAGAGGTATTAGGGGTCTCAAAGGGTTACTCTGGTGGTCACAAGTGAGATTAGTGGTGGAATGGAGAGGTGCAAGGAAAAGTGGAAACCAAGAAAGCAACATATCTGAAGCTAGTGGAAAGTGTAGACGAGGAGGAGAAGATGGCGAATAGGGAGCATTATAAGTTGGCTAAGAAAAAGGAAAATTAGCAGTTACGGTGGCCAAGACTGCAGCTTTTAGTCGTTTGTACGAGGAACTCGAGGGCCGAGGTGGGGATAAGAGGTTGTTCATGTTAGCCAAGGAGTGAGAAAGGAAGACGCGGGACTTGGACCAAGTGAAGTGCATCAAGAACGAATACGGTAGAGTTTTGTTAGGTGAGGGGCTTATCCGTCGGAGATGGCAGACTTATTTCTATAGTCTCTTGAATAAGTAGGGGGACATGAGCATTCTACTGGGTGATTTGGAACTCTCGTCGAGTCGTGCTCTAGGTATTGTAGGCGTATTAGAGTTGATGAAGTTGAGGGGGCTATGCGTAAGATGAGCAAGGGTAAACCGCCGGGCCAGATGAAATCTTGGTGGAGTTTTTGAAGAGTGCGGGCAAGGCAGGCTTGGAGCGGCTCACTAGGTTATTTAATGTCATTTTTAGAACGAAGAAGATGCCCGAAGAGTGTAGGTGGAGCACGATGGTTCCTGTAAACAAGAACAAAGGTGATATCCAAAATTGAAATAACTAACGGGGTATCAAGATGCTTAGCCATATTATGGAAGTCTGGGAGAGAGTAGTAGAGCTAAGGGTGAGGAGAATGGTGTCTATTTTCGAGAACTAGTTTGGGTTTATGCTGGGGCGTTCGACTACAGAAGCCATCCACCTTGTTAGGAGATTGATGGAGCAGTATAGGGAGAGAAAGAAGGACTGCATATGGTGTTCATCGACTTAGAAAAAGGCGTACGACAAAGTTTCGAGGGAGGTTTTGTGGAGATGTTTGGAGGCTAGAGGTGTATTTGTTGCATACGTTAGGTTGATTAAGGACATGTATGACGGAGTAAAGACCCTAGTGAGGACGGTGGGTGGGGACTTGGATCATTTTTTGGTTTTGATGGGGTTGCATCAGGGGTCGGCACTCAGCCCTTTTTTGTTTTCTCTGGTGATGGACGTACTGACACGCCACATCCAAGCAGAGGTGCCGTGGTGCATGCTATTTGCAGATGATATTGTATCTATTGACGAGACGCGAGGCAGTGTGAACGCGCAATTAGAGGTATGGAGGCAGACCTTAGAATCTAAAGGTTTTAAGTTGAGCAGGACCAAGACAGTACACTTGGAGTGTAAGTTCAGCGGCGAGACTCAAGGGAGGAAGGGGAGGTGAGGCTGGACTCGCAGGTCATCCCTAGGAGAGGGAGTTTTAAGTACCTTGGGTCCATCATTCAAGGAGATTGATGTCACACATCATATTGGGGCGGGATGGATAAAATGGAGACTCGCTTCTAGTGTTTTGTGTGACAGGAAAATTGCCACCTAAACTTTAGGGTAAGTTCTATAAAGTGGTGGTCAGACCAACGATGTTGTATGGGGCTGAGTGTTGGCCAGTGAAGATCGCTCATGTCCACAATATGAAGGTAGCAGAGATGATGATGTTGAGATGGATGTGCATGCACACCAAGTAAGATAAGATTAGAAGTGAGGTTATTCGCGGCAAGGTGGGTGTGGCCCCTATTGAGGATAAAATGCAGGAAGCGCGGCTTAGGTGGTTTGGTCATGTGAGGAGGAGGAGCACAAACGCCTCGGTAAGGAAATGTGAGAGGTTGACATTGGAGGGCCTACGGGGAAGTAAATGTAGGCGAAAGAAGAGGTGAAGAGAGGTGATTAGGTAAGACATGGCGCAACTTCAGCTGACCGAGGACATGACCCTTTATAGGAAGGTATGAATGTCGAGGATTAGGGTGGTAGAGTAGGTAGTCTAGAGCGTTCATAACAGTAGTATTAGCACACAGTCTCGCTTTCTGTGGATAGTAGGTTTTTATGACAAATTGTTGTTTTCTTTCATTGTTGATTACCTTACTATCTTGTTGTTTTTATTTTTCTTTTATATGGCTTTTCGGTACTGTTCCTTCTTGTCTATATTTTCATTAATGTGGTGCTTATGCTTTCCTGAGCCGAGGGTATACCAGAAACAACCTCTCTATTCTCACAAGGTAAGGGTAAGGTCTGCGTATACACTACCCTCCCCAGGCCCCACGGTGTGAGATAATACCGAATATATTGTTATTATTGTTGTATAATTACAAGGTTCTAAACTATAGTGTTTTCCGAAAATTCCTGGTCTTTTTATCTAACCAACTTTAAATGTCTTTCTAATAACTTTATCTTCTTCGGCTGTATTCGAGAACTATGGAAGCATTTTAATAGGTTGTTGCCATCAAAGAGTTGACATAATTTTTGGATAAAATTTACCCACCAATAAGCAACATGGATATGAAAACTTTCCCCCAGTTGAAGTTGTTTGTTTTGTTTGATCCTAAAGAGTTGTGATCGTCAACTTGGTTTTTCTTTACATACATTGTCATCATCCACAAGTGACCTAACTTTTACGTATTCTCTGCTGTTCATTTCACAAGTACACTTTTTACACTATCAATATATTTAACATGTTCCAGCATATAACTTGCTTTATTTTTTTGGTTGATCTTGCTTTTCATGAATGGCTGGTTACTTGTAATTATCCTTTAGTGACATGACAGGAAAAATCTTTTACAATGTAAGTGTAAAAGTTAATCTCGAAAGTAATGGATAATACATCACTGTGTGGTTTCCTTTTATAAAAAAATCTATTGTTCAAATGGTCACTCAACTATCCGAAATTATTTATTAAAGTCATTTTTCTTTTATTTATAATAACAACGTCACTCAACTATGCATATAACACTCAGAATGTTACTCAACTAGATTTCTCAAATTTTTAATTGTCAAATACTTATTTTGCCTTCTAATTATCAACTTTTGTATTTCCTTTACTTTTTGACTATATGAATTTTTTTATTTTTAATTTAAATTATGGATTTCCCTATAGAATAAATAAATTTTATCTATAAAATAAAAAAATAAAAAAGTATTTAAGTATATATAATGTTGGATTAATAACATACTGAGCATAGTAAATAATTTAACTAGAACAAGTGGTTCGTAATAACAATTTTGATGGTAGCAACAAATAGTCAAAAAAATTTATTGACACAATTGAGAAGGAAAGAAAATAGAAGTTTTTAATATATACATTCTATGCATGTAATATAAAAATAATTATTTAAAATAAAGGTATTTTTATAATATATATTTATAATATATAATATATATTATATATTTAAAACAAAAGTGTTTTTATAATATTTCTCAATTTACCAAAAATTTGTGGTAAGTGTTAAAGTTATTGGATTTTTGATCGGTTCAAGCTTCTTCTTTTTCTCTTCACCTTTTTTTTAAAAAAGTCTTCACCATAGTTAGATTTTCAGCAGAAAACTTATAATTTTCTCTTCAATGGTTGATTCAACAACTTTGAAACAAGAGGGCTACTGCAGCTTTCTTCTAAACCTGATATTGCAATGGATTCCTCTACATGGATATTGCTATATTTTTTATGCCGGAGAAGATTCGAGGGTCGGGATTTTTGTTCGTCTCCATTTTTAGTTTTGATACAATGTATACAATATTTTGCTTGGCCGGAAGACGCCATCTATGGCGAACTTTCTTCTCTTCTTTGCTATTTAGTCACATACAATGATACAAATATATTGTATTTTGTATAAATTCACTCAAATACATTGTATTTTTGAATAAATACATTTTTTGCTTGTATTTATGTATTTCGAAAGTTTATATTTTTTTAATACAACTGAATACATTTGTATATTCATGCATGAATATATGATATAAATATTGAAATACACTGAATACAAATATTAAAATAGAATAAAATATAAATAGTGAATACATTTAATTTTAAAATACAGTGAAATACAGTAAAATACACTGAATACAAATAGAAATACAATTGATACAACCAATGAAATATACCGAACACAACAGTAATAACATGTATTAAGAATAACTAAAATATTGTTAATACAAATACATTTGAATGCACTGTATATAAAATAGCAAATACAATAAATACAAACATTGAATCTAATGAATACAACAGTAAAAAATAAATCAAAAATATAAAATTTATATACAACTGAAAAATTATTCTAATTAATTGGGTTGATAATAAGGCAGGTTATACTATAATATTATGCATATATAGCTACGAAATTTTAGCTATAAATTTAAAAATCGTGGCCAGTACCTAACAATGGCCACAAAAATTCAAATTCCATGGCTATTTACAAATTTATAAAATTTCTTAGCCACCAAAATTAAATTGGCAAAGTTAATTCCTCAATTTTGCTATAATTGCTAAAAATCATGGCAATAGTTACCTAAATAGCTACAAATTTATTCCTACAATAAAATTTCGTAGCTAATCATAATTTTTTGTCACATGATAAAAGTTATTGTAGATCTTTTAGCCATAATAAATTATTTGAAGCAAAAAGTAGTGAGTAAATCCGTATTTTGCTTCAAGTTATCTTTTACCACAACACGTTATTTAAAATAAAATATTATAGCTAACGAATATTTTTTGCTTCAAATACTAAACTATCGTGGCAACAATTGATTTACAGCTACAGTTATTTGCATGACAAGATGATATAGCCACAGATTTACTTTTAATATAAAATTTCGCAGCTAATTATTATATTTTACCATAAGTTAAAACTTGTTATAGCAATAGTTATCGTTTAGCCACAAAAAATTACCTAAAACAAAATCGTGTAGCTAAATGAATATTTTTTCTTCAAATTACCATCCCAAAAAAAAATTAGCTTAATAGTTACATAGATAGATCAGTATATCTGATTATATATCACTAACATTATTATTCAATTTTCATATAATTTTCATATATCTAGATACATTTTGAATTAGGAATTTATGGTTAATATCTAAGTTCATTGGGAAACTAATTATATCATATTTAATAAGTGTTATTTATAAGTTCTAATTAAAATAAAAATAATAGAATATCTAATTAATGAGTGACTAATCAATTATATAGTAGAATTTAAGCAACCATAATCTTGTACCAATTATATTCTATAGTAAATTATATATATTAATCAATACAATAATATATTATAATGATATGGTCCATTACTATGTCACTAACTTATTAATTATCATAAATTAAATTATACACTGAATCTAAAAATTGAGATTTTAATATGATTCGAAAGGGGAGACTTCTCTTGTGACTATTACTTCATATTTCACATTACTTACATAATTTTAAAACTATTAATTTTCATTTAAAAAATGTTAAACATTTAATACAGTCGGTATAAGAGTGTATAACAAAACTTATTAGCATATCACAATAAAAAAAATATAAATATTACTTGTAAGTTTCGACTTCACAAACTTTGTAACAATATCTCCGGAGAGTATCGTTTCTCTAACAAAATAACAGTCACTCTCAATGTGTTTAGTTCTCTCATGGAACACTGGATTTGACGCAATATGAAGAGTGTAACGACCCGGCCGGTCGTTCCGTAGAAATTTCAATATTATTCCTGTTTTTGCCTTGTCATATGTTGGTTATACTGTTTATGATGTGTTAGAGTTGGTAGGCTCGGAATCGGAATCGGAATCGTTGTAGCAAGAATTTAGTCATTTAGTCTTAAAAATAGCCTTATAGTTGGAAAAGTCAACTGATAGTTGATTTATTGGTAAACGACCTCGGAATGCGGATTTTATAGTTTGGATAGCTTCGTTAGGTGATTTGGGACTTAGGAGTGTGTCCGGAATATTTTTGTGATGTCTAGTATAGAATTAAGCTTGAATTGGCGAAAGTTAATTTTGGCGATTTTCGGTCGGCAGTGGAAAATAGTCTATCGAGGTCGGAATGGAATTCCGACAATTGGAACAGGCTCGTAATGTCATTTTGGTTATGTGTGCCAAATTTCAGATCGGAGGTGTTTTGGATAGTTTCAGCATCGTTGGTGGAATTTAAAATTTTCAAAGTTCGTAGGCTTGAATTCGATGTGATTTTGGTGTTTTGATGTTTCGAAGGCTCGACTAAGTTCGTATTGTATTTTGGGACGTGTTGGTATATTTGGTTGAGATTCCGAGGGCCTCGGGTGGATTTCGGAAGGTTAACAGATCAATTTAGACTAGAAGAAAAGCTGCTGCATTTTTTTCACAGCAGCATGAACAGTACCGCGATAATTCTGGACAGTGTATATATAACGAGCAGTCCGAGTTTTCTTCCATTTTTGAACGAGATTTTAGCTTTTGGAGAGATTTTGAAGAGGGAAGACGATTGTTCTTCATTGAGGTAAGGATTTTGGCTCTAATAACTCGATTATATGTGATTAAGGACCAAATTAACAGTGTTTAATTGGGAAAATCAGTAGAAAAAGTTAAAATTAGGGCTTGAGTTTAAGAGGCCTTTTAGGGATGATTTGAGGGGTTAAACGAACTCCGATTTCAGAGTTCTTTATATGTACGGACTCGTGAGATGATGAGGATAGTTTTGGTAGAAAGTTTATCGAGTTCCAAGACGCGGGCCCGGAGATCGGGTTTTGGCTAATTTCGGATTTTGTGCTAAAATTAATATTTTTCAATTGGAATTCATCCCCTTAGCATAATTTGATGTGAAAAATCTGAATTTGATAAATTTGGAGCACTCGGGAGTTGATTCGAGAGGCAAGCGTGTTACGGAATAGCTTTTCGGGCTAGTTTGAGGTAAGTAATGTCTTTAAATCCTGTCCTGAGGGTGTGAAACCCTAGACTTTACATCCTTTCACGGATTTGGAGTGACGCACAGACTGGATGACGAGTATGGGGCGTGCACGAATTGGAAATTTGGAAAAATGTACCTTTTCAGGCAACTATTGAGTTGCGAAACTGCTTTTAAAGCATATGATTTATAGTATTATTGTGTTTTGATATACTTGGGCTGTAAGCCATGTTTGGGGCCTAGTGCCGATCTGTTTAACCCCTTGGGAGATATTTTACTGATATTCTCACTACTTTGAAACTATGATTTTACACTCAGTCTTTCTTGTGAAATTGTTGACACTCCTATTTGATGATATTACTATTTCTTGAAATGAAATACTATTTTGGGTCGAGAACCCCGTTTATTTATGGCCCGAGTGGCATGTTTAGAGTGTCTAACTGAGTGAGGCCGAGGGCCAATGTTGTGAGGATATTTATGATATGAGAGAGGCCGAGATCCTGAGAGATGATTGATGCCATGATGTGGCTTGTTTATAGCGCTTGGGCTGTAGGAGCCCCTCCGGAGTCTGTACACACCCCCAATGAGCGCAGGTACCTACTGAGTGCGAGTGCCGAGTGCTGAGTGATGAGTGATTAGGAGGCATGAGTGACAGTGAGGTTGCCTGAAGGGCTGATGTTGAGTGACTGTGAGGTGCTGAGTGACTGTTATTGAGTGATGGTGAGTTTTAGCAGTGTTAGTTTTATTCTTAGATGCTCGTGATCGGTTGACTCCAATCCTGTGGGATTTGTTTAGATAGTAGATTATATTATTATGTTTGCTTAAAGACTTAGAGAAAATTTTTATACTCTGTCGCTCGTTATTATTGATTTTTGAGAAATTATTTTAAAACAAATGTGTAGTTATGTGATGGTTGGCTAGTCTAGTTCTACGATAGGCGCCATCACGACCTGTTAGGATTTGGGGTCGTGACAAAGAGCAGCTTGATTATCACACACAAGTCCCATCTGACTAATCTCACCAAATTTCAACTCCTTGAGCAATTGTTTGATCCAAATTAGCTCACATGTCGCCAGAGCCATTGCTCGATATTTTGCTTCTGCGCTAGACCGAGCAACCACATTCTGTTTCTTACTCTTTCAAGACACCAAATTTTCTCCTACTGAGACACATTATCCAGACGTAGAACGTCTATCAAAAGGTGATCCTGCACAATCAACATCTGAGTATCCAACGATTTGCTCATGGACTTGATCCTCAAACAATAAGCCTTTGCCTGGAGCTGATTTTATATACTGAAGAATGCGGACAACTGCATCCCAATGACTATCACAGGGAGAATCCATAAACTGACTCACAACACTCACATGAAAGGAAATGTCAGGTCTAGTCACTCTGAGGTAATTTAATTTACCAACAAACCACCTATATCTTGCAGGATCGCTAAGAGGCTCCTCCTGTCCTGGAAGAAATTTAGAATTCGGATTCATCGGAGTGTCAGCAGGTCTACAACCTGTCATTCCTGTCTCCTCAAGAATATCTAAGGCATACTTCCATTGTGAGATCACAATACTTGAGCTAGACTGGGCGACCTCAATACCCCAAAAATACTTTAGTCTGCCCAGATCCTTAGTCTGAAAGTGCTGAAAGAGATGTTGCTTCAACTTACTAATACTATCCTGATCATTGCTGGTAATAACAATATCGTCAACATAAACGACCAGATAAATAAAGAGATTTGAAGCAGAATGTCGATAAAACACAGAGTGATCAGCTTCACTATGAGTCATGCCAAACTCCTGAATAACTGTGTTGAACTTACCAAACCAGGCTCAAGGAGATTGCTTTAGACCATGGAGGGACCGGCGCAACCGACATACAAGGCCACTAAACTCCCCCTGAGCAACAAAACCAGGTGGTTGCTCCATATAAACCTCATCCTCAAGGTCACAGTGAAGAAAAGCATTCTTAATGTCCAACTGATAGAGAGGTCAATAGCGAACAACAACCATGGATAGATTAAGGCAGACTGATGCTATTTTAGCCACGGGAGAGAAAGTATCACTGTAATCGAGTCCAAATATCTGAGTATACCCTTTGTCAACAAGACGTGCCTTAAGTCGATCAACCTGGACATCAGAACCAACTTTGACTGCTTACACCCAACGAAAACCAACAGTCTATTTACCCGAAGGAAGAGGAACAAGCTCCAAGTACCACTCGTATGTAAAGCAGACATCACGTCAATCATATCTTGTCGCCACCCGGGATGAGACAATGCTTCACCTGTAGACTTAGGGATGGAAACAGAGGACAAAGATGACACAAATGCACAATGGGATGATGATAGACGATGGTAACTTAAAACGGCATAATGGGAATTTGGATTAAGTGTGGACCGTATAACTTTTCATAGTGCAATTGGTTGATTAAGAGGAGACAAGTCCGCAATATTAGCAGGGTCAGGTGCAGGACGTGAATCAGCTGTGCTTGATGCTGGGAGCGGACGACGATGATAAGTCAGGAGTGATAGAGCTGTAGAAGGTTGAAGTTGAACTGGACTAGGTGGTGGCACTGGAGCTATAGTTGGTAGAACTGGACTCGATAGTGGCACTGGAGCTATAGGTGGTGGAGCTGCAACTGGAGATGTAGGTGGTGGAGCTGCAACGGAGCTATAGAGGAAGATGAATGGGAGATAGTGACTGAAACTCCAAAAGATGGAACTGGTAGTACCTCAGAAATATCTAAGTAATTAACTGGACATGTGAAGTATGATTGGGTTTCAAAGAAGATAACATCAACAGACATAAGAAACCGTTGGAGGTCAGGAGAATAACATCGATATCCCGTTTGCGTTCTCGAGTAACCTAGAAATATGCACTTAAGATCACGATGAGCTAACTTATCTTTTCCTGGAGTAAGGTCATGAACAAAACACGTACTCCCAAAGACACGGGGTGGAAGAGAGAACAAAGGTAAGTGGGGAAACAGGACAGAGAATGGAACTTGATTCTGGATAGCTGAAGATGGCATATGATTAATAAGATAGCAAGATGTAAGAACTGCATCCCTCCAAAAAAGCAACGGAACATGAGATTAGGTACGAGTAGTTTCAATAAGATATCTATTCTTTCTTTCAGCTACCCCATTTTGTTGGGATTTGTATGGACAATATGTTTGATGAATAATCCCGTGGGAGTTCATAAACTGCCAAAATGGGGAAGATAAATACTCTAGGGCATTATCACTACAAAATGTGCGGATAGAAACCTCAAATTAATTTTGAAATTCAGCATGGAAGGTCTGGAAAATAGAAAACAACTCAGATCGATTTTTCATCAAAAATATCCAAGTGCGCCTGGAATAATCATCAATGAAACTGACAAAGTAGCGGAATTCCAAGGTAGAATTGACTCGACTAGGACCCCAAAGGTGACTCCGCTCGATTATCAAGACGCCGCGGGAAATGGGAGCGGGTATGCTTACCGAGCTGACATGACTCACACTCTAGAGTGGACAAGTGAGATAAGCCAAGTACCATTTTCTAAAGTTTTGACAAACTGGGATGTCCCAACCGCTTATGTAATAAATCTGGTGAATTAGTAACGGGAAAAGTTATTGAAGGAAGACAAGATGCGAGTCCATGTGATTTTGCAAGGATAAGGTAATAAAGTCCATCTGATTCACGCCAGGTACCAATGATCCGCCTTATATTGCGTTCCTGTATAAAAACAAGGTCATCAAAAAATAAAACAACAGATTTAAGTAATTTGGCTAAGCGACTAATGATTATGATATTAAAAGGACTACCGAAAACATAAAGAACTGAGTCTAAAGGTAAGGAAGGAAGTGGACTTGCTTGACCTATTGCAGTTGCCATGGTTTGAGACCCATTGGCTACTATGACTGTTGGAAGAGATTGAAAATATGAAATACTGGTGAAAAGAGATTTTTTACCATAAATATGATCAGATGCGCTTAAATCAATGACCCAAGACTCAGAAGTTGATGATTGGGAGACACAAGTCATGCTACTATCTGTTGGAACAACAGAGGCTAATCCTTACGATGTTTGTTTACGTGCTTTGTACTGAAGGAACTCAATATAATCCGGTAAAGAAACCATCTGGATTGGATCCAACAGATTGTGAGTCTTAGCCTTCTAATAAGAATGACATTATACTGTTCACGCCGGAAAAAATCATAAACCGTTCTGAAAATTACTATTAACGCCAGAAAAATCAGAATTTTTTCTGAAAATAACTGTTCACGCCGGAAAATCATTGTTCATGCCGGAAAAAATATAAAAGTGGTTGAAATTTAGTTTAAATTGGATGGGTAGGCTCGGAATTGCAAGACGATTACACTGTCCAAAAGAATTTTTTTTCAAATTCTAGCCGGAACAGCCCTCACGCGTCGGTGCGTGGGACAGACGCGCCGGCGGTGGCACAACTCTGGCAGGCTCATGGAGGCGCGTGAGTGGGTATTTTCAGGTGATTTTTTCTGGGGTTTGGTTGCCTATCTCTCGGGAACCTTTTGGTGGTGTTGGATTTCGCACAACACTGATAATTAGTGACTTTGATGCAAATAATCACTTAGGTCACCGGAAAATCGCATGGTGACTAAGTTCTTTCTTCCTGAATGTCGCTGGAATGACGCACAACGATCTCTTCTCACCAAAGTTGCGATACCACGCGTTTAGATATAGTATATTCAATAATTGTCATGGTTAAAAGTCTAAGTGGGAGATTGTTGGGATATATACTATTAACCATGAGTTTGGTTTGGTTATAGTATTTATTATGGAACAATTATTTATTCAATTTTAATAAATTTTTAAATAAATCATATATCTGTCTGTGTCCTTTACTTATATAGTAGATGATTTAGTGGATAGAGTTTAGCTTATACATGGAAGATTAAATCATTGGTTCTTATATGTATAAAGTTTAAGTTCACAATCTAATGATGTAATTGGACAAACCATCATGGATGATTGTAGCACAAAATTAAATATAATTTATCTTGATTATGAGAATGGTTTAATTCCAACTTCTTGTGCTAGTACATTTTGTATGTATTGAACGAACCAAGTAGAGATAAGTATTTTATACTGACTTAATAAAATAAACTCTCTAGCCATTAAATGTAGTTATACTCTTAATCTTGATATAATTATTATTAGTTGTGTATATTATTATTGTTTTGATTTATTAAAATGCGAGATTCTTTCGCGGGTGAATATGCCTGGTAAATTGGATAATAATAATGTACATTGGCGAAGTACTAGTTAGTTGATGGAATTCATGTCTCGGTTTAGAGATTGATGATACACCTTTATGAAAGCTTACAAGTTTTCATGTGTAAACCCGGCCGGTGGATTTTGTATCCACCACATGAAATAAGTTAAGCGAAAGTCTAAAGAAAATAATCAATAAATTAAATTGTCAGTAATTTAATTTAATTGATTAGTATCTGAATCTTAGCATGGGGATTTAAATAAGATTTAATGGATGAAT
>ML397194.1:51974-92057 GCA_005239525.1 Nicotiana knightiana
ATGATACACCTTTATGAAAGCTTATAAGTTTTCATGTGTAAACCCGACCGGTGGATTTTGTATCCGACACATGAAATAAGTTAAGCGAAAGTCTAAAGAAAATAATCAATAAATTAAATTGTCAGTAATTTAATTTAATTGATTAGTATCTGAATCTTAGCATAGGGAGTTAAATAAGATTTAATGGATGAATTTGGAAATTGAATAAGGAGTGAAATTATGAATTTTTAGTGGAATAATTCGTAATTAATTATGGTAGATATTAATTTCGAAAATTAGAAATTAATTCCGTAATTGGAGCCTTGTTAATTAAATTCTGTGGTCCCTACTGTGCCTAAATAATAGGAAATAAAGGAATCCTTTTTCTGGTGGAAAAGAAAACCCAATAGGTTTTGGAAAAGGGTTTTAACCCTTAAAACTTGTGCTATAAATACATAAAGTTTTCCACCTAGAAATTGGAGAGAGAGATGGCCGAAATTTTCGGCCATGGTGGCCGAAAATTTCAGCATGTTTTGTTAGAAATTTCGCCTACACGAAATTGCTATTTCCGGGTATTATTTGGGTAATACAGTAGAAAATCGTGGAACGTTCGAGGATCATGATTGTGCGGGTGGTGGAGATTCCATTGAGAAGTTATGGAATTGAAGACTCACGCGAAAAACAGATATGTTCACGCTTCAAGAGGTAACCCGTGAAACCCCGTTTATGTTAGTTGTCTAGATTACATGTGATTTTGATACTGAGATTGATTTCGCTGCGTATAATAATCCATCAATTGGTATCAAATCCCACTCACATCTGATTAGATAACTAATTTTTTCATGAAACAAGAATAACGTGTTTATGTGCGTTTTTGAATTACATGTATATGTGGTTTTCTGAAAAACTGCGCTGTTGTTTTGTGAATTAACTGTGCAAAAATTTTGGGGTACTCTTTTAATCATGAGATATCTGTTTTCTTATTGAAATTTTATTAAGATTATCTGAATTTTTTGGGGTAAACCCTAGAAAAACGCAAAACCTATTTTTGACCGAATAGCCGGTATTTTTGGAAGTTAACGAACTTGACGGACTCCGATTGAACTCAAATTTGGTCGGTCCATAAGAAACGACGTGCTGATAAAAATAAACTGCTTTGGCAGTGACTCATGGTGTTTTTCGGCATTTTGAGGTCGTTTGGACCATGTTTTGGGCGTTTTTCTATTTTCTGGAAATTAATTCTTAATAATTTTAATTCGTTTTTAATTCAATGGTGGTGGGTATGACTCCCCATGGTCCCCATGATTAAATATTGACTAGGTCTTACAAGATATAATTGATATTGCATGATGATATAACTATTTTATAAGAAAGTGAAATCCTCTATTTGATATCCTGGATGACTAATGATTGTAGCGTTTGGCATATTTGTGCATAAAAAAAAAATTCTCAAATTTTAGTTTATGTTTTCATGCCCTACGTAATTACTAGTTTTGAATTTTCGATGAAGATTTTTGTTCTCTGGTTGGAGATTGTAATTAAGTGAAATATGACGGTATTTCGTATGAGTTTCACATTATTGATATAACTCTTAAGTTATGGTCCATATTCTGCCATCAATTAATTTTATGAGCTATATGTAATTTCACTTATAAATTAAGAATTTTAAGAGTAATAGATAGTTACTACTAAAGTGGTTTGTTTATTTGAACTCATGAAAATTCTTAATAAATTTGTACATGTGAAATTGTGTCTATTTATAGATTGAGCATTATGATTAATAAGTAGGATCCACAAAATGGTCTATTTATTTGAGTCATTAAAATGTGCTTAATGTACCATGTGAAAATTTTCCTTGATAAATCTACATTAGTGGTGAAGGGTTTTAACTAGAAAAAGAGTTTTATCTTTGGGTACTAGTGAGACCAACTCCACCCATGAGAAGAGATATTAAGTTTTTCGCCGAATGGGAGAAAATATAATATCTTAGGTTCTTGTGTATTTAATAAAAGGATAATTTATGTAAAAGGAGATATTATATATCCTAGAAATAGGAAGAACATAATATATGCCTTGAGCTCATAGTATAATTACAAGGAAAATGAAATCAATATCATATTTATTTTAATTCATGAAACTATTTAAAACTGTTATTCTCCGAGTTGGATACATGTTGGTGGTCATGAATTTGATGAACTCCAATTGACCTGAAACTTGGTAGGTTCATCGAAAACGATCTAGTAAGAAAAACTCACTACAAAACAGTGAATCATGTTGTTTTTCGGCATTTTGAGGTCGTTTAAATGAGTTTTCAAGTAGTTTATTAAATTGAATTTATTATAAATATGAAAAGTTATTCTTTATATATCGGCTATATTGTGTTAAATCTGAAACATGATGATTTAACTTGATATGATATATATCAAGGATGTAAATCACATGAGTTTAATCCTAAATATGCCAAAAATAATTTATTTGAATTTGGTCTAGTTTTTGGCGATCGTGAATTATCACGATCTCCGAATGACTTGAAATTCGGACAGATCATTGGAAACGATCAGTTAAGAAGAACTCACTGCTATGCAGTGAATCATATCATATTTCGATGATTCGGGATCGTTTAGATGGATTTTTTGGAAGTTTTGACGGATTAAAATGTGATTTACATATGAAAAGTCATTCTTTCTATCATTTTATTTATGTCTAATCTGGAACATGATAACACATATTGATTTGATATGAATTGGTATATGATAAGAATGTAGGTCATATTTTAAATTCTTAAAAAATGCTTAAAATGGTAATTTTTCAAATTTGGTTGGAATTTGTGGAGATTGTGATGTTAATGATCTCCGATTGATCTGAAATTTGGTAGGTTTACCGGAAATAATCCAGTGAACAATACTCACTGCTATGCAGTGAAAAACGTTAATTCTAGCGTTTTAAGACTTTTTAAATGGCGTTTTGAGCCTTTTTTAATTATGGAACTTAATCCTCATAAAAATCTATAAAAAAAATTCGTGATTGTGATAAAGTGGTGATAGGAATTAACCCCTATGGTCACTTATTTATAGTGAGATAATAAATTAACGCGTTGACGTTAGTTCTTTCTCCATATCGGATAAATTTATTATGAACCCACTGGATATAGCTACTAGTTATTGATAACTTGAATTAACTCTCTATCTGAGTTAAAGGGTTGAATTAATTTTGTAACTAAAATACAATCATGATTATATGGTGGTAGAAATATATTTCTATGGTCTTCCACAATTAATTTCAAGTGAGTAAAAAAAAAAGTTTATGCTTTGACTTTAGGTCTTCCTTCATATCGGATAAATTTATTGTAAGCTCACTAGGTAAAATACTAGTAATTGATATCATGTACTTACTCTCCATCTGAGTATACATGTTGGATCAATGGAACTAGAGCTATTAAAAATGATGTTCACTTGACTTAAATTAACAGTATACTCTCCATCTGAGTTGAGTCTGTTTTAATTTATTTGAGTGAACAATCTGGCATTACATATGTATGTTGCATGAGTAGTTCTTTTCCCATCGAAATTTTCTATTCAAGATGCATGAATACATATATGTGTAGTGTGTTTAAGATTTTAGTATTAAATGGTTATATACAATTGTTTGAAAATAATAGTAAGCTCTCCATCTAAGCTGATTCTGTTTCTTTTTGGATTGTATAATTCTTGCGTTATATAATATGCTTTGCATGAATGATTCTTTTCCCATCGAAATTAATTATTCGAGATGCATGTATGTATATAAATATTGAATGCAGCCTGAATTTTATCATTCAGTGTTTTGACTTATTATGATCTATTTAGTGTTTTATCTCAACTCCACTATGACTTTATGCAATTTGTCGAATTAATTGTTAAAATTTTCTTTTGGAAGTGGAATGATTAATTTAAAGGATGCAATATTTATACCTTTTGTTAGAAGGAATTTAATTCCGGTTTCTGGGTAAAATAAGAGATGGATATTTGTTTTAAGTTTCGAATAACTCTTGAGTTATTGAGATTGATAAACATTTTATCTCTTGTGGTACATGAGTGCATGACCTTATTATTGTATATTAATGTCTCTCCTGAACAAAACAATATTAGTCTATCTCATAAGAGAATATGTTCTTCATAATTGAGCAAAACTTATCTGCGCACATTTGTCCAAGTCATATTAATCTGGATAGGGTATCAAGTTGGTCAAGGATGGACCTTAAAAGTTCATTGAAATTAGAGGCATTACCAACTTGTGGATCCCGTTTGGAAGGAAATTTGACTAAAGGAAGTTTCCCTTCAAAAGGAAATAAAGCTAGTGATAAGCTGGAATGAATCCCTTATGATTTGTATGGTTAAATGAACATACTCGTAAGAGATATTAATATATTTATTTGATGCACCGTAAGTCTTAATGATTTGAGTAATTCAAGGGTTTTAAGACTTGGAACGGAGAAGCACCAAGGAAATACATTAAGTTACTGCAATTTGATTGTAGTGGCGAGCACCTCTCTCCTTTTGTTACTTATCAGAATAAGGAATTACATCTCAATTGACTACACCGTAAACTCCATAATAGAGTGGTGTAGTAGAAAGAAGAAATAATCTTTTTTGAACATGGATAGATTAATGATGTGTTATTCAGATTTGCCTTATTCGTTTTTGGAACATTTCCTGGAAACTGCAAATTACATTATGAATTAGTTCCTTCAAAGTTAGTAACTAGGACATCTATAGAACTATGGACTGAATGTAAGCTAAGTCTATGGCATGTTCAGATATAGGATTGTCCCGCACATGTGTTGAAAGGGAAAGCGGATATGTAAGTTGGAACTAAGAATGGATAGGTGCATGTTTATTGAATATCCAAGAAAACAAATGGAGATTTATTTTATTGTCCTAAAGAAAATAAGGCAATTGTTAAAACAAATACATTTTTCTAGATAAGGACTGTTTAATAAACCATGTTCCTAGAAGTAAATCAATTTTACAGGAACTGGGCAAAGAAATAACTAGATGTTCAAGAACATCGAAACCCACATGTCAGGATTGACGTTCCATTGCATTTAAGTAGTGGGAGAACGTTAAAGACATGCCTTTATCAAGTGGGAGTGATGTTTGAACAGTGAACACTATAGTAAGAAGTTGCTAATATTTCAAAGTCGTAAGGTAATGAAGGTAATATTAGTAGTACTTCGTCGTAGTAGGAGAATACTAAGGAAAATTATAGTTTGGTATACACTCTTGGGATAGTTTCAGTAACAGGACCCCTGAAGAGTTTAATACAAAACTACATAGTTATGACAAAGCACTATTGGACAAAGATTGCATCATAAATAACTTGGCAAGATTCTTTAACAAAATCTTATTTTGTGGAGTCTTTTAATAGTCATGTAAAAAGAATGCATGAGAAAGTTATAGATGCATGGTTACAAGTCTAAGTCGGAGATTATTGGGGCATATACTATTAACCATGTATTTAGATATAGTATATTCAATAATTGTCATGGTTAAAAGTCTAACTGGGAGATTGTTGGGATATATACTATTAACCATGAGTTTGGTTTGGATATAGTATTTATTATGGAACAATTGTTTATGCAATTTTAATAAAGTTTTAAATAGATCATATATTCGTCTGTGTCCTTTACTTATATAGTAGATGATTTAGTGTATAGAGTTTATCTTATACACGGAAGATTAAATCATTGGTTCTTATAAATATAAAGTTTGAGTTCACAATCTAATGATGGAATTGGAAAAACCATCATGGATGATTGTAGCACAAGATTAAATATAATTTATCTTGATTATGGAAATGGTTTAATTCCAACTTCTTGTGCTAGTACATTTTGTATGTATTGAACGAACCGAATAGAGATAAGTATTTTATACTGACTTAATAAAATAAACTCTCTAGCCATTAAATGTACTTATACTCTTAATATTGATATAATTATTATTAGTTGTGTATATTATTATTGTTTTGATTTATTAAAAGGCGAGATTCTTTCGCGGGTCAATATGCCTGGTAAATTGGATAATAATAATGTACATTGGAGAAGTAATAGTTAGTTGATGGAATCCATGTCTCAGTTTAGAGATTGATGATACACCTTTATGAAAGCTTATAAGTTTTCATGTGTAAACCCGGCCGGTAGATTTTGTATCTGACACATGAAATAAGTTAAGCGAAAATCTAAAGGAAATAATCAATAAATTAAATTGTCAGTAATTTAATTTAATTGATTAGTATCTGAATCTTAACATAAGGAGTTAATTAAGATTTAATGGATGAATTTTAAAATTGAATAAGGAGTGCAATTACGAATTTTTAGTGGAATAATTCGTAAAATTATGGTAGATATTAATTTTGAAAATTAAAAATTAATTCCATAATTGGAGCATTGTTAATTAAATTCGGTGGTCCCTACTATGCCTAAATAATAGAAAATAAAGGAATCTTTTTTCTAGTGGAAAAGAAAACCCAACAGGTTTTGGAAAAAAGTTTTAACCCTTAAAACTTGTGCTATAAATACATAAGATTTTCCACCTAGAAATTGGAGAGATAGATGGCCTAAATTTTCAGCCATGGTGGCCGAAAATTGCAACATATTTTCCTAGAAATTTCGCCCACACGAAATTGCTATTTTCGGGTATTATTTGGGTAACACAGTAGAAGACTATGGAATGTTCGAGGATCACGATTGTGCGGGTGGTGGAGATTCCATTGAGAAGTTATGAAATTGAAGACTCACGCGAAAAACAGATATGTTCACGCTTCAAGAGGTAACCCGTGAAACTCCGTTTATGTTTATTGTCTAGATTACATGTGATTTTGATACTGGATTGCTTCCGCTGCGTATAATAATCCATCTACATGTGAATACATACACGTATAGCTTGGTTGCCCTAATCTTTTAGATCTTTTTACTGTTGTAGTCATGAATACAACAGCGCGAATACACTACCGTAATAACTGAATAGTAGCTATAGAAAGTAATTATGTATATGGTAGCTATAGAAAGTTAATAGCCACTAAACAATTGTGATTTCTGATAATTCCTCCTAGAACATGTCACAAGAGTACATGAACAAAAATAATCGTGAAAGTGGTCTGCTAAGTACCCGATATGCTTGTTTTAAATTGAGATTTTTTCCTTCCTATATCATATATGAAACCTTATTACAAAAAATGTGCATGATTTGATATTTACCCACCCTGTTAATAGTTAGTCTACAAAAAATATACCATTCATTAAATACCGAATAATAGGAGTTGTTTCCTTCCTATTTAGGCGCGCTAAAATTATGGAATTAAATATTGTAATTGATATTTTGAAACGGAAGTGTGTGCGACGTCCTCCTCCTCTTCTTCGTGGCTACACCGTATGCAGATGCTACATCGTATTGTTCTGACAGCTAAGTGAATGTGCTTCCAAAAGACAGTCTACAGGAAGAATCACTTACAGGCAACAACAGCTTTTTTGAAATTGTTACGTTTTCCAATGCAAACAGTCTCGTTAACAAAGAGATCAAATGCTTCACATTCTGGTTGATCAAATGAATCCAAGCATTCCCTGTGGAACTCATTTTTTCTGCCTTTTCTTTTAGCCATAGATTCGAATTGTTCTTGTTCTTGTTCTTCTTCACACATAACTATTTCAGCCATCGATTCAAACTCATTTTTTCAGCAATTTTTCTGTCATCCTCACAAATCTATTTCTGCATTTTCAGCTATATTTTTGCCCTTGTTTTTCAAACTACAAATTTGTACTAACCAAAATTAAATTTGCTCCATTTTATCCTAATTACTCATGAAAGTAGTGTCACACGATTACAGTTCTCCATAACAATGCAGTTTTTGCTAATTAAGGACATGTTCTTTGTTTTCAATTGAACAGTGGATATACGGGAGAGTTTCGTGCCCCGTTTTCGTTATAGAGTATTTCTATATATCGTATTCATGTTTATTTCAATAACGGCGGTAGTAATATCAGCAAAAGATGTCGAACATGTCCTAAAATCCCAATTATGCTACAATTGAATGAGAATTGGGATATTAAAATTCAATGTACCCAATTTGTAGATATTTTGTAGATAAATTGTTGATTATTTGTATTTTTATTGTAGATGCTTTGTTTTCTATTTTCACAACTCAAAAACGACTAAAATTTTCTACAAATTTTCAGCAAAAAAATGCAATTATGTCGGAAATCCCAATTATGCTACAATTGAATAGGAATTGGGATATTAAAATTCAATGTACCCAGTTTGTAGATAAATTGTAGATTATTTGTATTTTGATTGTAGATGCTTTGTTTTCTGTTTTCACAAATAAAAAATGATTAAAACTTTTTACAAATCTTCTGCAAAAAAAACGCAATTATGTCAAAAATTCCAATTATGCTACAATTGAATGGGATTTGGGATATTAAAATTCAATGTACCCAGTTTGTAGATATTTTGTAGATAAATTGTAGATTATTTGTATTCTGATTGTAGATGTTTTGTTTTTTATTTTCACAAATTAAAAACGACTAAAAATTTCTACAAATCTTCTGCAAAAAAATGCAATTATGTCGATATTCCTAATTTTGCACAGGGAAATAACTATCATTCCCATTGAGTCAAGAACAATGTACTTGCTTCTCGAATTAAATCGTTTGATAAAACAACTTTCAAACAAAATCTATAGGAAATGGAAGCAAAACAAAATAATTAGTTAAACTGATATTATAACCGATAATCACGAAATGGCTCAAAAGTCAAAACTCATTTTGAAAGGAAGGACGAAGAAAGCAATGTGATCATAGTTCGTGAATAACAAGTCAATCAAATCAACTAAACTATTACAAATTGATAGTTACTAATCTTACCGTATTTAACAAAATTAAAAGAGAGATCGGGACTTGTCGCGTTTTCTGTTTGTTTCTATAACAGAGGAGTAGTTGCAAAATCCTAGACCAAGAAGAAAATGGAGAATCAAAGCAAAGTAAAGCGAAGAGAGCAAAAGTCGAAGCCCAAATATGCTCTGCTCTTTTGCTTTAATCAAATGGAGAATTTAATCCTTGTTTTATCTTTTTTTTTTCCCTCTGTCGATCTTATTAAAGGGGAAATTAACGTGGGAGAGGGGTGATACGTGGGTGAGGGTGTGGGTTTGGGAGAGATAAACGTGGGGGGTGGAATTCTGTGGAATATACGGTACCATTGATTTAGGAGGGATATATGAACCATTTAATGTAGAGTTAATACACAAATGGTATATAATTGGTAATTAGGTATACTAAATATAATTATATCAAACCTTAAACATTAAGGGTAATATAGTTTCCTATATGGTATAGGAATATATAAAAATTCCTTTTAAATTATTGAAGATTTTTTTGTTTTTGTCAAGATAAATTACTTTTAAAGGCGCACGTCCTCTTTAATTAGAACTTTCTCCATTCTTTTTTAAATTTTCTCTATTTTTAGTTCTCTTGCCAAACTCTTAAAACCCAATGTCCTAGTCCTTGTCTCGTCGTTTACATAGGAAAATGTTTTCAATGTGAGAGAAGTTATTTTCCATGAAAATGTAACTTTATGTTAAAATAAAATAATTACCAAGTGTTACGCTCAAGAAACAAAAGAAAGATGAAAAGGAATTGGTAATCAAAACTATAGAAAATAAAAGGTGAATATGGGCCATTTACTCTAAGCTAGCCTGTAAAGATAAATAGCAGCCCAAGCTCATTGGGGAAAACATCTAGTCCCCATGTTGTAAATATCCAAACAATTTCAAATGTCTTTTTAGTAACTTTATCTTATTCTGCTTTATTCGATAACTTTTTAATGGGGATGTTGCCATCAAGTCAAAAGAGTTGACATAGTTTTTGGATAAAATTTGCCCACCAATAAGCAACATGGATAGAAACTACTCAAATCAAATGTTAGTTTTGCTTGATATCCTAAAGAGTTGTGATCATCAACTTGGTTTTTCTTTACATACATTGTCACCATCCACTATACAAGTGACCTAACTTTTACTTATTCTCTGCTGTTCATTTCACAAGTACATGGATTACGATCGAGCTTTCCCCTAAAGGTTAGAGAAACTACTTTAATTTATATATATAGCGCTTTTTTTTAATGTACTTTATTATGTTTTAGCAGGTAACTTTATTTTTTTAGTTGATCCTGCTTTTCAAGAAGGATTGATTATTTGTAGTTATCTTTAAGAGCGTGGTAGGGTAATTTTTTTTAATAATATCAGTAAAAAAAGTTAATCTCGAAAGTAATGGATACTACATCATTGAAATAATGGATAATACATCTCTGTATAAGGATTCCTTTTTATTCTTTTTCCTTTTATCAAAGTGAGTAGTTTGGATCTTGTAGGTTGATTATGGCTTATCTTTACGTTTATTATGATCGAGCATTCCATCATGCAGTAATTGATTATGTATATTAGTAAGCCGCTAAACGATAGTTGTTTCTAAAAATTTCTCTTGATTATATTAATAAGCTTTCATTAGGTGCTTCTATGAAAATCGGGTTCCCTATACATTTCTATTTAGCATAGTTTTTTTCTGACAACTTACTAGTAGATTCTGTAATTACTTGCTAAACTAGGGGAAAATATCAGGAATGGTGAGTATTTATCGACGGTACAAACAAGTGAATACTCCTTTTAGTCTGTTGACTCGACAAAATTATTAACAGAAGAGTTTAATATGTGAATTGTTTAATGTTCTATTTGAGGTTTAAGTCACTGTAGAATAAGTAAACAAAAGATGGTACTGGTATTGCGAAAAGCAAGATACTGTCAATTTAAGTTTTTTTTTTAAAGAAAATAATCACCAGACTTCTCTTTCAAGGAAATAGAAACCATATCTAAACAGATGGAAAAAAAAAAAAGAATGTTGGAAATTAAATTAAGATTAATTAGTATTTTTAAGTTGTTTACGATTTGGTATTTATTAGTTTACTTAATTCATGTCTAGTTAGATTTTATTTACCAAATTCATATTGGAATTTGTTAGTCTAGTCAAATTTGGTTTGTAGTATTATAAATAGGGGTGCTAGTCAAATATGATGTAGAGAAATTCAAGAGTTTATGAGTTGTGAAAAAGTCTCCTACCACGTTCTCTCCCTAGTTTAATAAATTTCTTTTATATAGTTTTTCTTGAATTTTTTGTTTGTGCCTAAATTATTCTTGAGGTTTTTCAATCCTTCAAATTGGTACCAGAGCTTGTATGAGATTCTATCAGAGCCTATGTGAGATTCTATCAGAGTCGGTAGGAGATCCAAAAAAAAATATGGATACTCTATTACCTAATTGTCCCGCTTTTGTGTTTGATGAAAAAAGTAATTTTGAAACTTGATATCAACAGATGAAGTTTTTTTGAAGGATATTGGATTATGGTTCATCATTGATGAAGGATTTGAGGAACCCCTAGAAGGCACAACGTTGACAGATGATGCATCTACGCAATTGGAGAAGAAAAAATATTTAGATTATAAGGCATGCTATTATCTCGTCATTAAGGTCGAATTGTATATATCTAAAAAATATTTGCATGCTAAGTCATCAAAAGAGGCTTGGACAATCTTGGTGAAATTATATCGAAAAGTTACTGACATAAAGAAGGAGAAACTTCAAGAGTTTAGGAGTCAATTTGAGTTGGCTCGTATAAGACCAACAAAGTCTATCAAAAAAGTTTTTACAAGAATTACGGAAATAATCAATGGTCCAAGGACCAATGGAGAAGTATTGAAAAAAGTTAACATTGTTGAGAAAATATTGCAGTCTTTCAGTTTAAAGTTTAACAACAAGAAAGTTACTCTTGAGGCTACTAAAGATCTTAGCACTCTCAGAATTGATGATTTAAAAGGCGAATTGGTGACATATGAGAGATCATTGAATCAACAGAAGGATGAGACAATGGAGGATGCATCGTAAGAAAAGGATGATCAACCAAAATAAAAAGAAGACACACATCAAAGATGACGAAAATAAATCAAGGCAAAAATTCAAAAACAAAGGAGAAAAGAAGAGAAGGTACATGTAATTTTTTTTGTGATAAAGATTTCATTGAAAGCGAAGAGAAGTCAAATATTATTCAAGTTGATCTGCCAAAAGTTTCTGCAATTGTTAAAAAAGACGATTTGATTGCAAGGGATATCCATCCAAAAGAGGATGGTGTTTCACCAAAAAAATTATTTGATGGTATTGAAAATGAACCGAGTAATAAAAGAAGCAAGATGGTTCATCAAGAGAAAGTTTCTAATGATTCACCCAAGTTTAAGGGGAAAATAGTTTGGGATATAGAACCAGAACAAACACATGACAATAGATATTGAAGATGCATTAAATTTTGTGTCATTGCTCGAGATTGCATGTTTCAAGGAGCATGACGAGCTGTTCGTTAACGATATTATTCTACAACCAATAAAATTGTCAATTAGAGCTGATTGAATGTACAAGACTACCCGCAAAGCAGTTGGAGAAGTAGATGGTTTCAAAGTAAAGAAAAAATATGTTGATGATATTTTGAAGGGATTTACCATGGTTAAAACCAAATCATATATGGCCAATATTGAAAAGAAATTGAATTTAGATAAAGATGATACTCGTGATTTTGTTGATGCAACATATTTTAGGGAATTGGCGGAAAGTCTAAGGTAGTTGACTTCTACAAGGCTTGATGTTACTCATGACATGCTCAAGTTTGAATATCTTGGTTTAAGGGAGACTGTTAGAAATTAAACCAAGATTAATTAGTATCCCTAAGTTGTCTCAGATTTGGTATTTACTAGTTTATTTAATTCATGTCTAGTTAGGTTTTATTTACCAAATTTATATTAGAATAGGTTGTTAGTCTAGTCAAATTTGGTTTGTAGTATTATAAATAGAGGTGCTACTACATATTTTCTATTGTGGAGAGGTAGCTATGATATAGAGAGATTCAAGAGTTTATGAGTTGTGAAAAAGCCTCCTACCACGTTCTCTCCCTAGTTTAATAAATTTCTTCTATATAATCTTTACTAAATTTTTTGCTTGTGCCTAAATTATTCTTGAGGTATTCCGATCTTTCAAGAAAAGACACCAAAATCGGATAGAACGAGAATCTGTTAGAGATATCACTTCAAATATGTAAGACTGTCGAAAATACTTCACGAAAACGTTTCAATTATTTGACTTCATAAAATAAAAGAAATTACTAAACTCATAACTTTTTCTAATTATTGAATATTAGAATTCTTTCACATTATTATTAATATCGATCATTAACTCGTATACTAAACATCCAATTTTACATCAAACCTGTTACGGAATATCGTGAGTTAACTAGCACACAATCACACACAAAGCAAATAGAGAAGAAAAATCAACACAAGGATTTAACGAGGTTCGGCTAAGCCTAATCCTCGGGACAAAAGCAGAGAGAGTTTTTCACTATGAATGAGAAGAAAAGCACAATACAATCTCTAGAATCCCTAACTACAACCCCTATATATAGATCCCAAAATGTCTCAAACATATAAGAGAAAGGTTTCCTAATTTGACAAGGACCTATAAGTTTTCCTTCCCCAAATCTATTAGGTCAATGAGTTTTCCTAAACCTATAGAGATTATGGGATTCCTAAAAATATAAGGAAATAATTCAAGCTACAAAATAACATCTTCCCCTTGGCTTGAATTCTCTTCATCAACATGAACAACGTCTTTCTACCTTGCCCTCAGCCCTCGCGAGGACTCTATTGAGTACTGCACACACCAATCAAGTCTAGGCAAAGCCTAAACATGTTGGCCGGGACTGCCTTCATCATCATATCAGATGGATTATCATGCGTAGACACTTTCTCCACATTAACAATCCCTTTTGATATAATGTCTCGAATAAAGTGATGTCTGACTTCAATATGCTTAAAATATTTGATTTTTAGTAAGATGAATGGCACTCTGACTGTCACAAAAAGCTTGTGTCTTCTTCTGAGCTAGTCCAAGATCACTTACCAAGTCTTGTGGCCAAATAGCTCTTTAACTGCTTCAGTAATTGCCATATACTCAGTTTCTGTGGTAGACAAAGCAACGACAGACTGCAAAGTCGCCTTCCAACTGATGACACTACCAGAAAGAGTAAAAACATAACCTGTCAGAGATCTTCTCTTATCTAACTCCCCTACATAATCTGAATCGACATAGCCAACTAAAGATTCACTCAACTTGTCTTTGTAAAAAGTCAAGCATATATCTGCAGTACCCTTCAAATATTTCCAGATCCACTTCACCGCCTGCCAATGTTCTTTACCAGGACACGTCATGTATCTACTCATAACACTAACAACATGTGAAATGTTAGGGCGAGTGCAAACCATATCATACATAATGCTATCTACAACACTCGAATATGGAACACTAGACATCTGTCCATCTCCTCGTTTGTTTCTGGTGACATGTCTGCAGACAACTTGAAATGGAAAGCAAAAGGAACAGACACAGATTTAGCACCTGTCATATTACATCTCTTGAGAAACTTCTCAATATAGGATCGTTGGGACAACATCAACTTTCCAACCCTTCTATCTCAAGTAATCTCCATCCCCAAAATCTTCTTCGCAACACCTAAATCCTTCATCTCAAACTCCTCACATATTTGCTTCTTCAATCGGGTAATATGTTACATGCTTTTAGCAGCAATAATCATGTCCTCCACATAACAATAAATATACACTAGAATTATCTTCAAGCCTTTTGTAATACACACAACTATTATATGCACTTCGAGAAAATGCATTTTGAATCATGAATGTATCAAATCTTTTGTAACACTACCTAGGCGACTGCTTAAAGATTTTTTAAGCAAGAAAACATGATTTTTCTTATCCTGAGTAATGAATCCCTCGGGTTGACTTATATAAATTTGCTCATCCAACTCACCATGCAAGAATGCAGTTTTCACATCTAACTGCTCTAGTTCTAAGTCATGAAGAGTCACCAAAGTCAGTAAGACCCTGATCGAGCTATGCTTTACTACTGGAGAGAACGCTTCATTGTAATCTATCCCCTCCCTCTCTATAAAACCTTTAGCTACTAATCTTTCCTTGTAACTTGATGCTTCAACCCCTGGATTGTCCTCTTTTCTTTTGAAAATCCATTTGCAACCTAGTACTTTCTGTCCCTTTGGCAATGGAACAAGCTTCTATGTCTGATTCTTATGAAGAGACTCAATCTCTTCACTCATAGCACCAACCCACTGATCTTCTTCTAGACTAGAAATAGCTTCTTTGTAGACTAGAAATAGCTTCTTCTGGTGGATTGATCACTCTCTTCTCTCTGCCTGTTGCAATGATATAGGGTTGTTGCGCAGGTGCATCAATATTATCATCTTGATCAATATTTTGCACCTCTTCCACTTCCTCTACTTTACAACTACAGGGTTGAGCTAGTTGAGATTCAATTTCTAGCTCTATGCGGTGGTCAAGGACACTACAATCTGTTTCTGCTATTGCCTTCTCCCTCTGACTGTCCAGCGAGGCAGATTCATTGAATGTTACATCCCTACTGATAATTAGCTCTGGAGTCTTTTGATCTGTTCACCACAACCTTTAACCTTTCACTCCAGTTGCATACTCTAAAAATATGCACTTCTTTGCCCTCGGCTCAAGTTTTTCATCCCTCACATGAGCATAAGAAAGACAACCAAATATCCTTAAATTTGAATAATCAGCAGGCGAACCGGACCATACCTCAAAATGAGTTTTGAACTCAATAGTTGTGGATGGAGATTTGTTGACCAAAAAACAAGCTGTATTGATTGCTTCAGCCAAAAATCTTTGCTAACACATGAGTGTGAAAGCATGCTTCATGCCCTATCACAAAGCTGTATTGATTGCTTCAGCCAAAAATCTCAACCATCGTCTTCCATTTAACAAATATCGAAAATGCCTCATCTTTTGTTTTCAGAAAATACACTCAGATCATCCTTGAATAATCATCAATCAAAGTCATAAAATACCTGGCACCACTCTTGGAGGGAACTCTGTTTGGCCCCCACAAGTCAGAGTGTATATAATCTAACTTGTCTTTGGTTCGGCCTTCTTGCTAAACTTTACCCTTATCTGTTTACCAAACACACAATGCTCAAAAAAATTCAAAACTTGATTTTTGTACCCCATTTAGCAAATTGTGCTTACTCAACAAAGACAATCCATTATCACTCATATGGCCAAGTCGCAAGTGCCACAACTGAGACTGATTCAGATCACTTTTCTCAGACGCTACAACAACTTCCCCTTCAACTACACTGGCGTGAAGATGATACAATTTAGAATGCAATTTACCCTTTATGAGTACCATGGAGCCTTTACACACATTAAATATTCCACTCTCAGAGTGAAATTTATACCCTTGATCATCTAAAGTCGAAAGAGAAATTAAATTTCTCTTTATCCGAGGAACATGCCAACACTCAATGTTTCTAATAATTCCGTCGAACATTCTTAATTTGATGTTACCAGCCCCCTCTACTGGTAATGAATTATCATCTCCCTTGTAGACAGTCCCACTCATTTTCTTGTAACTTGCAAACTAATTCTTGTGTAGACACATATGGAAAGTAGCACCAGAATCTAGAACCTAAGAATTCTGCCCATGACTACAACTCATAGCACAGACTTCCCCTACGTAGTCACTATCATCAGAATTATTGCCAATGTCAATAATATTTTTCGAATTATCTATTTTCTGCTTCCCTCTTTTCTCCTTCGGCTTAGAACAATCTGTCTTGTAGTGACCTTGCTCCCCGCACTCATAAAAATGTTGCTTCCTTGCTCTAGAATTTGATCTGGCGGTTGACTTTTTCCTGTAAAAATTCTTTTGTTGTGTTCTTCCTCTAATCACAAGACCCTCGCTCTCAATTTTGTTGTCTGGAAAGCTCTATTTCAACTCTTTAGATTTTAGTGCATTACTAAAATCTTTCAGTGAAATGCTATTTTTCCCATATAGCAGTGTATCGACAAAAGTATCATAAGACGGTGGTAAAGAACATAACACAATCAAGGCCTGATCCTCACGCTCAATTTTGATATCCACATTCTTCAGGTCCATTATAATTGAATTAAATTCATCAATGAGTTTTAACATGTGTACCTTCATTCATCATACGGAGATTGTATAACCGCTTTTTCAGGTAGAGCGGTTTGTTAGCGATTTCTTAGAATACAGATCTTCCACCTTCTTCCATGTCGTTGCTGCAGAAGTTTTTTCAGCAATTTCCCGAAGAACGCTATCTGTAACGCTCATGAAGATCGCGCTCAAAGCCCTCTCCTCCAGGTCTGCCTTCTTTGTCTCTTTAATCTCTTCAAGAAAATCCTCATCAATTGCCTTCCATAAATCTTGTAACACCAGGGATGATTTCATCCTAATCCTCCATAGACTGAAACTAGAACCCCAGTCAAATTTCTCTACTTCGTACTTTGTTGAAGATGATGAAGACATCTTAACCGTAGATTGGATGTAAAACCCAAACCTTGCTCTGATACCAATTGTTGCGGAACATCGTGGATTAACTAGCACACAATCATACACAAAGCAAATAGAGAAGAAAAACCAACACAAGGATTTAACAAGGTTCGGCTAAGCCTAATCCTCGGGACAAAAGCAGAGAGAGTTTTTCACTATGAATGAGAAGAAAAGCATAGTACAGTCTCTAGAATTCCCAACTACAACCCGTATATATAGATCCCAAAAGGTCCCACACATATAAGTGAAAGATTTCCCAATTTGACAAATACTTTAGGTTTTCCTTTCCCAAATCTATTAGGTCAATGAGTTTTCCTAAACCTATAGGGATTATGAGTTTCCTAAAATTACAAGAAAATAATTCAAGCCACGAAATAACAAAACCAATATCATAGTTATGTATGTGATGAATTATAGTGAGAATGCATTCCATGAAACTATAACATTAAAAGAGTATATACATAAGACATATAAGAGAGTACAATCATTTCCAGGTGCAACTATGTTTCAATAGAATATATATCGAGGGCACAATAATGTTCTTTTTCATTTAATTTCTCGTATTTATTTTTTTTGGCAAGGAGGATAATAATCGAAGAATCCAAAGGAAAGATGGAAAAGGAATTTGAATTGAGATCAAAATATTCTATTGATGTACTGGTGTGGGGACAAAAGCACGAGGTAATGAGAAATGTAGAGAGGACCATTAACCATATAATGATAGTGATGATGATGAAGGTCTGACAAAGAGGTAAAATAGGCTTTTCAAAGAGTCTTTGGTCTGCTTTTCTTTTCTTTTCTTTGTATGATTGCCAAAGACTATTCCACGTGATTGACCACACCATATTTGTCTATCAAAACATATCACTACACACGGGACAACCATGTCTCTTCTTCTATCTTGGATTCTCTCTAATCTTCCTCAAAAATTTAAGTTGGATTCGGTCCAAAGCGATTTGACAGTCGCAGGACACCACTATTTAATAAAATTCGGAAATGCAAAACTGAATCCATAAAGTTAAGAGTGCTTAATATATTTCCAATGATGTTTAGACTTGAAAGACTAAAAAAAATAATTTAATAAAGAGTGTTGAATATATATTTTATGTATTTAAAATTAATATTTTACTTAAATATACAGTATAATTTTTTGTAATATTTCGATAAAGAGTGATCAGTTGACCATCCTTTGTAAAAGATGACTTCACCCATATATATAGTATATTTTTTCGAAGTACCGGGGATTGCTGACCTGCTGTGGTAATTCAACGAAGAGGGTATAGTTACTATAACTAATAAGAAGCATAACAAAATCAGTGTAAAATAATAGAATCTCTTATTAGCTTATGAAGGAAGGACATCAGGAAGTGTTTTCACACCATCCACCGACATCGACTCATCCCAATTTTTAAGGAAGAGATTGACGATCCCAAGTTCTTTTACCCCATCCAGAAAGTCTTTTTCCACCGAACGACTCCGCCAGAATGCCTCCTTGGTTCGGGACGAAGCCAAGCCGATACATATAATAGGCGAAGGAAAGACTCTCATTTTATAGAGCCTAGGAAAGGCAAGTTTGATCGAGGATTGGAGAGGAGAGGAGAGGTGGAAGTTCTTTCAAAATTAATTATTTGCCCCTATGTTAGAGGTGTTTCAAAAATATCTGTGATCGAACAATTAGCCCAATAAAAAAAATCATAAGGTTGAAAAAAAGAGAAAAGAACCTATAAGTAAATACGGTGATGAAGTGGTTGTTGCTCACCTGACACGACCGTACGAGGTCACAATTCAACTCTTGTAAAAAGGAATTTTAGTAGTAGGCGACATCCCCTCTTAGTTTTGAGTAAGCGGAAAGCTGGCAGGTTCTTTTCTTTTCTGATGATTTAAAAGCGACAACTCTTTTCACCAAGGAATTACGAATTCTACTCTAAAGTTAGGTGTGGCTCTGAATACAGCAGAGTTTTAGTTTCGCAAATAAAAACTGAACCAGAATTTAAACTTAGTATTGATTTAAATTTTAGGAAAGCGATGTGTTTTAGTAATTAAATTTTAAATTTCATATATATATAATAAATTTCTTAACCTTCTACCCCGCCTCATGTGACCAATTATAAAATTCGATGGTCCGACTGAGTTCAGCTTGCCTACCATGCATGAGTCATGCCTAGATGAAGTTTAGAGCTGATGAAGAAGAGACCAGGAAATGGCGATGGTTAACCCGAGTGTCACGCGTGGCTTAGGACAGCTGATCTTGACTTTGTCCATTCTATTATTTGACTACTTTACCCCATTTTTTGGGTTAATTGGACTAAATACACCCATTGATTTACGAGTCCTAGTTCAACATACACGACCCTTTAATTTATCATCAATTTATGCACACATCATAACTCCTCCCAACCAATGGCTCTAAGCTTTGAATAATTTGAACTTTTAAATCCAGATTAAAGATTAATGTGTGACAGTCATGTCGAGTAATTATAAATTGATTATTGTTCCTTCTCACCCTTATTTAATATTATTAGCAAATGTTGACTCAGTAATTTTTGCACATACCTCATGTATGTATTAAAAAATACACCAAATATCCATAAATAACTAATTGCAAATACAATTACGTATTGTAATTTATAAAGTTTATAAATTTTAAATCTTGGAGCCGTATCTATTATTAGATCGAAGGTGTTATTGGTTGATTCATGCCGTGAATGTGATAAAATCTTTTACGGGGATGGAATCAAAAGAATAGTGCTATTGCCTATTCCCTTGTACGAAAAAACAAAAAAAAAAGGAGTATGATTTTTGGATGGGAGTTGTCCAAAATCAGGGGTTAGCGCAGGGAAAATCACAATATTTTTGTTTAAACTATACGTAAAAGTATTAAATTATTTTTTAACTAAAAAATTACTCAAATTTCTCAAGGGGATCAAGGGGCTGTACGTACTACTAATGATTGCAAATGTTGGAGAGCTGTCCCCTTCACACACTATAAAATTTCTCTTCTCGCAACCTTTGTTTTTTTTTCTCTCTCTATTACATCGCAATATTTTAAGTTCTTTTACAAATTTTTGACTTTATGTTGTCCGAAAAAATTTACAACAACAATAACAATATATATAGTAAAAACTCATAAGTCGGGTATGTCTATAAAGAATAATATATATACAAACTTTAACCCTATATTTGTAAATGTAAAGCTGAAAATTATACTCGGAACATTTAATTTTGTATGAGATTATTCGATGCATTACACAGTTCAAAAAGCTGCTTTGAATTGTTTATTTATAAAATAAGTGAATCGCAAAATAGCTCAAAACTTTTAATTACAGTAAGGGCATACGTTTTTTAATAGATATGATAAGAACATTATAATTCCATAATATTTGATACTCGCCCTACAGGTCAGCTTGATAACAAGAAGAAAATAGTACAATGCGTGCGAAAGCTTTTGAAAACTTTTCAAAAAAACAAAAAGAAGAAGATTGAATTATAGATTTTTTTATTTTTATTTCAAGAAAAAATTGTAAGGCCAGAAGAGCTATTGAGGAAGCCTTTATGTCATTTGATAGTTTTATATCGAAATACCCCATATATTTAACCATGATGATGTTGATAACTGTCTTTCAATATAAAAATGTTCTTTTAATTTCTTCGTTCTTATATTGATTGCCACGTCACTTTTATGACTTATCTCTTAAAAGAAATCGATAAAGAGAGGAAAAGAAAAGGGAAAAAATACAATTAAATGATCCACAAGAGTACTATAGTTTTCAGATTTCCTAATGTTTTGATTGCTTAATCCACTCGCTTCACGTGAGGTTCCCCACCTTTTGCTTGATTTTTCTCTCTACAATTTGGCTCGTCACGTGTTCTTCTTGACTTTTACTTAATAAAGAACCTCACGTGCCCTCCGCCCCTCCACATCTCTCACGTCACTTTCTCGCGCGTGATGTATTCCTTGATCGGGTCGTCTTTTAGGACCATCCGTAGGTAGGACAGTTTAAAATCGGACCGCAACAGTTAATTGAATCGAACTGAATCGATAACTTATTGAGGTATTTATATTGAATTATCGGAATAATAAATAATGAACAGATTAAAATTTTATAATTAATGATTAGTGATTTGGGATGGATTACTTAATTTTTTGACAGGTAAACTATTAATTCGTTAAGAATTTTTATATTTATATTTTTACTTTTATCCGTAATTCTTGTATGTATTAGATTGGAAGACAACTCTTCAAAAATATTATTAGATTAACTAGACAGTCTTTTAAATTTGAATCCCACATTAGTATGAAAGCATCGTCATATCATCTTATTATAACAACAATGACAACAACAACAACCACCAAGTATAATCTCTTAACCCATATCATCTTACTATGCTCAGAATTTAGATACGGGATGATTCTTTCTCTTAAATTTTGTACCGAATCAAACTATCTTGTATAAATTTAAACGAAGGAAATATAGTATTTTTTATGATTTAAAAGCAATTTTTTGTAAGAATAATTCAAATTATGTTTCTATAATTTTGAAACAAATACCTCCAGAGGAAAAGGGAAGAAGTCCGCATGGGAAAAATAAAAAAAAGAGTATAGTAGGAGTAAAGTACTAACAAAGAGTTCGTATCTTCATGGATATTCTCAAATATACATGCACAGAGAAACCTTTTATTTGCTTTTTTCCTCACAAGTCAAACCAACGTCACCTCTCTCTCAAATCTACTCATGCAAAGTCAAATCACGCATGACCTGACAACTAAACTTGTTTTCCCTTTTTTGCCCTTGGGATAATCTACAATCAAGGCTTTTTCCCAAGGTCTACAAGTAGGGGTATATATGTGAATTCGATTTAGGGGCTCTAATATCCGTCAAGATTATGGCAGAGATCTTATTAGGATCCTGTCGTTGTTTAGACTTAGTTGTTGTATCTGTATCTGTGTCTGCTACAAATCATTAAACAGTTTGTGACAGAATGTTATTTGCCCAATACAACCCTACAATTTTGCCAATAATAGGTTGATCATACTTGGCAGTGTGATTCTTAAATTTTGTTGCATTTTCTGTTTTATCAAGTTATTTGAAATCAGTTGACTTATATACTTATTATATATAGTTTTTCATAATACCGAGTATTTATTTCAGCTGTATCACTAAACTGGCATACTTCTCTGCATCTCTCAATCTTATTTGGATCAGCGCAACTGATAAAATAGTCCATAGGAAGGGTCAGAACCTAAATTTAATAGGTTCTATTTTTAAGATTTAGAGCGTTAAATTCAAAATATTATAAAAATTATCATCCATATGAACCCGTAGCCATAACGCTGCATTTGCCCCTGCACATTATAAGTTTCGCTCTGATTGTTTTCACCCACTTCATCGAATGCAAATTTTGTGTTTCAAGATTAAATAGGAATGTACTATGAAATTGATTGAGAAATTTTATATGTTTAAATTTGCTGAACTGAAATATTTGGTACATGTGCAGGTCGGAAATAGCAAATATTCCATATAGAATTAATCTAAAAATGCTTATATTGATTCGTACAGTACAATTATACAAAAAGTCGTGTAACCATAGACAAACTACTATATGAGAGAACTGGCTTATATTATATAACAATAATGTGTCTACGGCAGATATTCTCAGTAAGAGAACCTTAGTCTAGAAGAAATTTGACTAATCTATTATTGAATAAAAAAGGGTGGAAAACAAATATTGAATTTAAAAGTGTCTAACAAGCTTTTAGTTTATGAATATCCATAGGAGTCTTGCACAAGATGTGCGTCTGACTTTACTAGTCGTTTCATTATTTTGCAAAATAATGATATATATGACCCGTCTGGCCATAAATTTTACTAATATATATTGGCAACTACATGTTTGTTCATAATTTTTATTCATATTTTGACAAATTTTCAAAATTCAAAACCCAAAAGTTGGTTTTGGCCCAAATTATTACTATTATATTTTTTATAAATTGTCCCAAACTTTTGTATTTTATAAAAAAACTCATCTTTTAATCCCTCCGTTTCAGTTTATGTGAACGTATTTCATTTTTGGTCTGTTCCAAAAATAATGACTCATTTTTATATTTAGAAATAATTTAGCTTAAACTTCCATTTATATCCTTAATGACAAACTTTTATAACCATACAAATACTCTAGGCCCTAATTTGATTTGTTTAGGACCACAAATTTCAAAAGTCCTCATTTTTTTCTTTAATTCCGTGTCCAGTCAAACAAGTTCACATAAATTGAAACGGAGGGAGTACTATTTTGTAACAATGATGCTTCGTCTTCTCGGTTATCTGATAATGTTATTGATGAAGGTATTTGTGATAGTCAAAACTTGTGGGTATAAGTCATGCTTCATGTTTTTATAAAAGAAAAAGTGAAATATGTTATGAAAACTCATATCCTAACACATTTTCATCTTCAAACCAAACTTTACTCAAATTAAAATTTTCTAAACAAATTTAAAAATTTATAACCAAACACTAGCATATTTACTTTAAGTCACAATTACGTAATAAAGAGACAAATGATGAGTTGTTTTTCAACATTCAAAGAGAAACAATTGTGATAGAAAAAAAAAGAAGGGGAAACAAAATGATTCTATTCAATCACAGTTCAAAAATTCAATGAATTCGATCCACTCATAGAAAAATCTGGTCAATGGATATCCAAAGAGTACATTAATACACCTGCTGAAGCAGTTATGAAATTTAGAGGTCGCTTGGCAGAGTGTGTTAGAGAAAAATAATGCAAGCATTAATTTAGTGTATTAGTAATATTTTATTTGCTATACTTTTTTAATTTATGTATAATTAATATAAGTATTAGTTATATACCTTATTTGGTATTATTCTATATGTATAATTAATGCATGCATAAATATGGTTAAAGAAAAACTTATCCTTAAAGTCTCTTAAAGTTAAAGAATATGGAGGGTATTTTTATAAACAATAAATTTTCTTAAAAATTATTTTATGTATTTTAATTTTTAATACACCACACCAAACAATGTATAAGAAATAACTATTGTATAACGAATGCTTGCATTATTAACTCCTGCATTACTAATACATTTTAATTAACATTATTACCAAACGATCTCTTATAAGTAAACATATTATGTCGTACCTTTTTGGGGTCACTCCAATTATGGAAGTCAAGCAAACTTTAATTGACCAAGTTTGAAGGCTTGGAAAATTATATTTATGTCATATTTCTTTATAATTTTAAATTTAAAAAAATAACTTTTTTAGATTTATTATGTATAAAATACTGATCTCTTGCGTATAAAAATAAATCTTCTATATATATAAAAAAATATTGTCATAAAATTTAAAATAAATTTGTAAAGAGTCAAAAAACTAATTGATCCCGAAAAATTGGTTAGTGTCAAAATGAATAATGTCGTGCTTTTGGGATCATCTGCAATTATTGAAGCCATACATACCTTTCACAAGTAAGGAAAAAGCTGATCTCACAACTCCAAACCTTAATGTTTTAACAAACTTCCTTTTTAACCCTAAACTTTTGACAAAGATAAGGTTTATATCCCTTTATTCATTTCACCATCCCATCATAAATATTACATTTCTGTTCGAATTAAAATGCGGTATACAGTTAGACAAGGTATTGGAGAAACAAAGATTTTTTTATAAAATTTGTGATATTTAATAAGTCATATAAGTTGTGTAACCTAAAATTATATCATCAAGGGTGAAAGTGAAATAAAGTAACTATTTGTGATAAACTATTTTTGTGATTGAGAAGATTCAAAACAAAAATTGAATAAGTGGTTAAGAACTTTAAAAGACGAATAATACGAGCCGAATGTAATTTCAGTACGTATTTATTTTTTCCTTTTGCTTTCAAAGGTGGTTTACGTGGTTCACATGCATATGATTGATTGGCAATGTTGCATTTAATTATTTAACCTAACACACCTGATCATTACAGTTTCATCAACTCGAAAGAGTGAGCCATTTATTATTGTCAATAAATGTACAAGAAATACATATTCCAAAAAATGTGAAAAGGTAATTCCCGTTGGAAAGAAATGGGGTAAAATTGCTTTACTTTACCTCTACTATTAAAACATTACTCCATCGTTTGTGCCCACAGCCGTTCAGGGAGAACTATTTCATACTATTATTATTCTTGCTTGTTAGATTTACACAACCATTTACGAATATATATTCAAGCTTACATTCTCCTTATTTTTTTTCTTTTTTCTTTATTTTTCTTTTTCTCTTTTTTTTTCTTTTGGTTTATACGTTTCATAACAGTTCAAGCCAGGCAATAGGTTGAAACTTTAATGAATTACTTTACTTTTAAAATATAAATTTTAGGAAAAAACTTCAATGGATGATGCGCATAAATTTCCTTGAATGATGAGCGTAACTTCATTTTGTACCGTGTGAACTTTAATTAGTCAAATAAGTAGAGTTCAAATACCAAACGACTATTCCAAAATAGGCCACATAATCAAAATTTCCGCTTGTTATTGTTGAGTTACACAAGCAAATTATGTTGTTCAATTTTAGCAAAATGATGAACATAAATTTATGAAGTTCCTTAAAATTTTATGTCCGACAAGCTGATATTATTGTAATAAATGAAAATTATCTGTAATAATTCCTCCTAATGATATTTTCTACGGCAAAGGATACATACGACGATTGAGCCTTTTCTTTGTTGGACAGTGGAACACCACCAAATGATGGCAATTTCTACGTTGAATAGGCATTATCATGGAGAAAACGAACAAAGAAAATTAAAAATCATGATGGCAGGGCAATGACCCATTCGTTTTTGAGTTAGCCTTGTCTATTAGCAATCATTTTTTCCCTCCCAAAATACAATCTCTTTTTTTCTTGAACGAAAAGGAAAGAAAATATTTAATGGACATTAAAAGTATTTATTTTTAAGTTTTGACAAACTTATTGTGTCAAACTGCTTAAAAGTAAACTTAAAAGACTATTCCAAATTTACTCTCAAACTTAATGGACTAAATTTGTCATTTTTTGGAAAAAAAACGCTTTACCTCATCATGTTTTAGATTGAATGGCAAGATCAATGGAGTGAGTCCAATCTATACTCATTTTAAAAGTTCGTACTTACTGCCCACTTAAACTACAAATCAATATATGAATTTATATTTTTTTTATTTGAACACTTCAATTTGACGGAATAAATATTAATAAATATTTTTTGCTGAACGTGTTCGCTAATCACTCTGGCATGAATATCATGTCATATATTTGGTCTTTATTATATGGCATATGGATTTGTGGGTCCTATATTATTAGGAAAAAAAAATTAATCTTTAAAATTTTTAATTTCTTTTTCTTTCTCTTTTTTCTCCACTACACAGCCAATAGTCCACCAACAACTCCAAATCTCAGTCATTTTCAACCACCATCATCTTCTTCCTCCTATATAAAAGCTTCATATTCAAATCATAGTCGCCTACCACCGAATCACACTCTTCCCCCTTCACCCACCTTTTCCCAGTAAAATCTATTGTTGTTCCACCAACCTAAATCATCCAAAAAGACAACAAACGTTTATTTTCAAGTATTTCACTAAAGATAGATCTATATTTAGATGTTAAACATGGAGACCCAACCGAAGGAGTTCTCTTGAGGGTGGTAAGCTCCAATTAGATTGTTAAACTTTGTTTACACATAAGCATCTGCTCATATGTAATCTAACAGAAGAATACACCCAAAAACAAAATATGATGGAAAGCATATATTAATAAAAATGTTTCAATAGCACACCAATTATAATTTGTCCACTCAATTGAAAAGGATCAGTTCCACAATTATATTTTCAGAACCATGTTTATGGCGATAAACACATGATGGTGTCTTTGTTAACGTAATGCGGGTGTTCTCCATCTAGTGAGGAAAGAAACATTTATCCCCAAGAGAATAAAACCATTAAAGGGACATGGAAATAGGTAACGAAGGATTTTTCATACTTCACATGAATGATTGATCAAATGTGCAAAGCTTCTAGCCCTTCAGTGACGGACGCACGTGATGGCAAGCGGGTTCAACTGAACTTGCTTCACCAAAAATAATACTATGTATATGTATAAATTACGATTAAAACAACGTAAATTTTGTATAAATATTTTATTTGAACCCACTTGACAACTACTCCTAAGATTGAAACCGTTTGCACAAAATCTCGAATCTACCACTACAACCCTTATGCAATACTTCGCATGAATGATAGAAAATGAAAAAAATTTACAGGATGGAAGAGTTCGCTCGGGAAGATGAGAGAGGTGGGAGGGGAGGGGAAAAGAGAAGGGGAGAGAGAAATATCTTTTTTTCTTTTTCCTTTTTCTTTCTTATTTATATTTTATTTTATTTATAATATTTTTTAATAAAAATAAAACTATTCACGCACATTGGCAGCTTGATTTGCACATAATTTAGCCATATCAGCTGTGCCACTTTCACAAATGTTTGGTCAATGGTCAAATATATTTATTAATATTCATTCCGTCAAGTTAAAGCGTTCAAATAAAAAAATATAAATTCATGCGGTACAAATTTAATTTGCGAAGAAGCCATTGCGCCTTTTCAAAGTAAAAATATGAAAAACCCTCATTAGAGTCATCATTTTGATAGTAAAAGATAGTACTACGTAGTAGTAACTTTTCTATTTATCTCATTGAAAGGGCTTAAAGACAACTTTATTCGGAACGTAAAAAGATTATCCTATAAACAAAAGGAGAATATCAACAAAAAAGTATAGTAGTAAGTATCCACTTTAATTAATTTTTGTCCTTTTCTTTTGTGGTCTATAATATTTTATCTTTGATATCCATAAGTGATTAATTTTTTTCGAAAGTTATCATTACAATAAAGAGTCTTGGAATATATATTAAATTTTTTAAGAAAAAAGTAAAGGTTAATAAATAATTTGATTGTTAACTAACATTAAATTTTTTTTTATTATATTAGGGAACTATTAAAATATCAATTAAAATGAATGGGAGGAAGTACTTAATATGAATTTAATTTAAGAAATAACTTTATGGATTGGCAAATACGATTCGTAAGATGTTATGGATATTTCTTGGACTAATCAAAAAAAAGAGGATTTGATTTGACATCTGCCTGCCCAAAAGGACGCTGCTTGTGGGCTATTAATGAGTCAAATCCTAATACTCTTATCTTCTTTATGGTTCATTCATTATCCTTTAACTTCCCTATGGGAGGTGTCCCAAATTACCATGTTTATTTGTGCTTGTGACCCACACTCTATCATCAAGCGTGTAACCCAAAATTTCCTTTCTAATTTCCTCATAAAGAAATAATTCGATTTCATTTTTTCTTATTTTTATTGTTGAGTTAGCCATGTTTAAAATTATTAGGAAAATAATTAGTATAGTGTTTCTTTTCTAAGAAAGGAAATAATGTCAAAGGAGAAATAGTTTATTATTACCCTCTTTTTTAGTATTCAGTTGTATTAGTACTACATCAAGCATATCAAATTATAATTTGGGTTATTTGAATTATCTCAAATAACTTTAAAATAAAAGCTTTTATATAAAAATTATATATAATTACATTAGATATGTAAGGAATAGGATATGAAACTATTTTTCAAATCATAACGTTTTTTTTTATATATGTAATAACCAAAACCCTTGATTTTGGCACTTGTATTTTGTTTATTAAAGAACACTAAATATGTAACATTTTGATCCGTTTTGTTTGAGCATGTTAAATCATATTATTTTATTCTTACTACCTCTTTACTTTCATCTCAGATTCAAATAAGTCTTATCTTTTTACATTCTTAGACATAATTTTTTTTTCTTTTTTGTTCTTTGTTTATAGTTTCTGCGTTATTTATTACTTAATATTAGTATTATGATATTTTATTAGCTTATAAATTGACTTAATTGTCTTGCTTATACCTTTTAATAATCATCAAAAAATGAAAAAAAAATTATTCTTGAAATTCAATGTATTTTTGCACTATTAATTTGAGGTAGAAATTGTTCATATCATAAGCTCTTAAATATGTTTCATTTTCTTTAACATAAAAGAGAAGTTAAAGGTCTAAATTTATATTTTACATGGGAAAAAGAAACACAACAAAGTCTTGTAGCGGATTAAATTTTGCAATGAATTCGCGGAATTCTTTTTCCAAAAGCAGGACTAATAAAGAGCATTGTGATTCATAAATAAACATAAGATTTAGGGTGAAAGGAGAAAGCTGTTGAATTCAAGATAAAGTTGTGGAGTACTAAACACAAGGCACTAATTATGCCAAGTATTCCCGTGAAATCATGCATGATTTTGCTCTTGTGGTCAAACCATTCTCATTTGTCAATACTCATAATTTATTTCAAAATCAATCTTGGGGTTAACAATTTACTCCTCCTCCTAGTCAATTTGAAAAACTGAATTTATTTCACAGTATCAAATATTTAGAAAAGCAAAAAATTATTTATTTTATTTTCTAATTTTACACTTACTCTTTAGAAGCGTAAATATAAAAAGAGAATTTTATAAGAAAATGCCACCATTAAATATATTTTAGGGATGCATAAATAATTTTAAAAGATAAATAATTCGAACATAGAGGAGTAGAATTAGATCACTTTCTTGAAACCTTCCAACTAGAGGGGTTAAGCAAATACAAGCATTTGCATGGTTAAAAAGAGTCGGTCCATTTGCCCTAATGATTCAGACACATTAAAGGAAGCCAACATCAATGCTTACAAAAGATTTTCACTTTCGGTAATTTATACCTTTCGCTTTCCTCATCTAACTGAATCTTAACTACTTTTGATTGTTTAATCAAACTTCTATCTTTAACTTGTTTAAATGAAATTAACAGTAGCTAATTTATAACTAGATTAAATATCCTTTTTTCCATAGTATGTAATTATATAGTTTCAGTTATCACTGTTTACCCTAAAAAACGGATAACACTTGAATTTATATGTGGTTTTAAGGATTGTGAATTAATTCAATACGAGTGATTAATGACGTTAGATTAAGCAAATGAAAGACGTAATAAATTGCCAAACCAATGATAAGAGTAATTCCGAGCTCGGTTGACGACTCAATGAGGAACCCGGCCTCGATTCGAAGCTTGCACTTAAGAACAAAAATAAGAACTTTGAACGGCAAAGAATTGAAATAGGTTGCTCGGTATTCGTGTTACTATGTATGTATTGAACAATAAGTTTCCCTCTTTATATAGTACGAGAGTTTTATCATAAGTACAATTCTAAGAAAGGTAAAAATCTTCTGTTTTGCTAATCACTAATTTTCTGCCGATACAGGCCGAGATTCACGACGTGATATCTGGATGGGCACGGACATCACGGCCCTTTGTTAGTCATGTGCAGTTGTTTGGTAATGCTCTCCGAAGTCTTGATCCCCGAACCGGACTCGGAGACATGGCCCCGATACCCCCAAAGGTAGGTGTTTTGCCCGAGCCCCAATGTGGGGTGCTCCTTGCTCTGACTCTGATCCATTACAGTCATGTTCCTGCTTCGTTTGCCTCACCAGGAAATAGGGGTGTTCAGTGAGCTCGATTTTACCTGTATACAGATAGTCCCCTCGTTTCTCAAAGAGTAGGCTTGCCGAAACGATGGGAAACTATCACGACCCAATTTTCCTCTGTTGGGTATCGTGATGGCACCTAGTCTTAGGCAATAGGTAAGCCTAGCAGTTACTGACTAACAACAATAAATAAAGGAAAACTAACAGTCTTGATATATAATCTCAACAGAATGTACAAACTTTCCCAAAACTGGTAGTACAAGTCATAAGCTCTACGAACCATCTACAACTTCTAAGTACAACTGTTTGGAAATAGATACAACAGTGTATGAATAATAAATACAAAGAAGGTGACTCCGACGCCTGCGAACGCAGCAGCAGGTTACCTTGAGTCTCCTCGGCAATCATCCACACAGCTACTACAATATATACCTGGATCTGCACACAAAAATGTGTAAAAGTGTAGTATGAGCACACCACAGCGGTGCCCAGTAAGTATCAAGACTGACCTCGCTGGAGTAGTGACGAGGACTAGTCAAGACACCACTGGTCTATAAGATAAATAACATGAATGTAGAAATGGTCGAACGTTATATCTATCCAAGACTTCACGGAATAATTTACAACAATGGCAATATAAAGCGGAAGGCAATTACAGAAATCAATCATGAAATAACACAAAAATACCCAGAAAGATGGACAACAAAACAAGCTAAACCAAAAGGAAACACAATACAATAGAGAACACCAATAACTCATCTCTATATCGGTTTGTTCACATCGGGCCTTAGCCACTAAAATCTATAAACTGGTGGAAATCTTTAAACAACAGTTCATATGAAAAACTTTTGCAAATAAAAATTATTTTAGTATGGAAGAGTTTCCTTTGAAAACCTATTTTCTCCAAAAGTGGATATAAGTATATTTAATAGAGAGAATTACGTAAAACATAGTTTCTTTAAAAATACGAAACTTCTCAAAGATGCTTTCCCAATAAATAACTTCCAAATATCATTTTAGGCAAGACTAGTGCTTTTCAAATATACCTTCGATGTATAAGTCATTCAAATATAATCATTTCAAACCATTGCTTTTTCAATGATACTTTTCAATAAAATCCCTTGATCAAAATCTCCTCAAAGTTTATCCGCCGGAACTCAGTCCGTAACTCAGAAATTACCATGCCGTATAGGAGGAATATCAAATCTTGCCAATAAATGCAGTAAGGGATCAGTAGGAATATCCAAATTTAGAACAACGAAATAAAATGCAAAGACATGTGCACGACATCACCCTTCGTGCTTTTACTCTCATCCTCACCAAAACAAGTGCATGGCATCACCCTTCGTGCTTTACTCTCATTCTCACCAAAATAAGTGCAAGACATCACCCTTCGTGCTTTATTCTCTTTCTCACCAAAATAAGTGCACGACATCACCCTTCGTGTTTTACTCTCATTCTCACCAAAACAAGTGCACGGCATCACCCTTCGTGCTTTTACTCTCATCCTCACAATAAATAAATAAATAGATACGGCACGACATTATCCTTCGTACTTTAATATCAAAACATGGCACGACATTATCCTTCGTGCTTTAATATCATACCATGACACAACATTATCCTTCGTGCTTTAATATCATAACATGGCACGACATCACCCTTCGTGCTTTAACACTCTCGTCCTCACAATACACGGCATCACCCTTCGTGCTTTACACTTCCTCACCCAAACAATATCAAGAACAACAGTTTGGCAAGGAAAAACCAACATATGACCCATAAATCACCACATCCCGGCAAGGGATTCAACAATACAAACAATATCATTAACAACTTAACCAGTAATAGAAATCACAACATCCCGGCAAGGGAGTCAACAGTATAGACAATATCATTAACAGCATAAACAGTAACAGAAACCATCACATCCAGGCAAGGGATCAACAATACATACCATATCATTAACATCATAAACAGTAACAGAAACCATAACATCCCGGCAAGGGAAACAACTATAACCAATCTCACCTAAACAGTTAACTTCACGGAATAACACTCAGCTTAAACAAAGGCCCAGTAATAGGCAATATCAAGGAAATACCAATAACATAAATGTCTAACAATTAGATCTACGTGGAACTAAAGGGAATAGTCATATAAATCACAATGTAAGACTCACGGGCATGCTTGACACTAACGAATAGATGTTCCAACTGCGGCTAGTCAACTATAAGGCTAGATGACACTACTTATAGTCAATTAGGCAAGTTAGGAAGAAAATATAGCATGATGAAAAGAGAAGTAGAATATTCAGTTAAGTCAAATAAAGTCAATAGCCAACGAAAGAATCCAAAAACAAGTAATTCTAATTTAAACAGGAAGGGATGAAATTAACAACCAAGGATTCAAATGTAACAATTACAAATCATACACAGGTAATATAAGAATCTACGAATCCTAAAAGGCCAATCTAATTACAAATAAGTTCGAGTACACACTCGTCACCTCGCATACTCGTACTACAATCAACAAGGAAGACTCAATCCTAAGGGGTAGTTCCCCCACACAAGGTTAGGCAAGATACTTACCTCAAAGACGACAACTCGGTAATCAAAAATAGACTTCTCGGCGAAAAGACCTCCGGACGACTCAGAATCAACTAAAACAACTTCAAAATACACGTAGAACGTATAAGCAACTATCCCGAATAATAAAGTTTCAATATTTACAAAATTATGAAAATCGACCCAAAAGTCGACCCCCGGGCCCACACCTCGGAACCCGACAAATTTTATAAATTTCGATTACCCATTCACCCACGAGCTCGAATATACAATTTGTTTTGAAATCTGACCTCAAAACTAGGTCAAATCCCCAAATAATCAAGAAGCCCTAACTCTACCCACAATTCCAATTTCTACCCTTGATTTCATGTTTTTAGGCCTAGAATCTAATAGATATTTATAAATATTGAAGAAAACGAGGTTAGGATTACTTACCTATGAAGCTATGGTGAAAAAGTTCTTCAAAAATCGCCCAAGAGGTGTAGAGAAGAAGGAGTTTGTGAAAAATGGTGAAATTCTCGTAACTATTCTGTTTTTAGGCTTATAAAAATAGCTCGGCGGATTAGTGCTATGCGATCGTGAGAGGGAGTGTGCGATCACGTAGAGGTCTTGGCTCTAAGCTTTGCGATCGCAGGAAGAAGGGTGCGATCGCAGTGAGTACATACCAACCCCCCTCCCCCTCCTCCAGCTCTCCTATACATTATGCGGTCGCAGGCCTATCTATGTGATCGCATAGTGTAACTGACCCCTCGCCCTTCACAAAGCTATGCGATCGCGTCAATACCTATGCTATCTCATAGAGTAAAACACCTGACACCAAAAAAATGCACCTACACCAGATTTTTCACCAAGTTTGCACCTCGACACCTACCCGAAACTCACTCGAGCCCTCGGGGCTCAAAATCAAATATACACACAACCTCAAAAATATCCTACGGACTTAATCAAGTAATCAAAACACCAAAATAAGATCATAACCATCGAATTAAACCTCAAAATCAATGAAATTCCTTTAAACTTCCAAAACTTCTAAATTTTCCATTTATGAACCGAATCACGTCAAACTAAGTCCGTTTCTTAGCAAATTTCACAGATAACACATAATAGACATATTGAACCTGTTCCGGGCTCCGGAACCATAATACGTGCCCGGTATCACAGGTTTCACATCAAATCTCATTTTCAAAAACCTTTATTTTTTTCAGAAAATAATTTTCTTCAAAAATTCATTTATCGGACTTGGCACCTCGGAATTCGATTCCCGGCATACGCCCAAATCCCATATTTTCCTACGGACCCCTCCGGGACAGTCAAATCATGGGTTCGGGTCCGTTTACCAAAAGCGTTGACCCAAGTCAACTCTATTCAAATTTCTAATACAAAATTATAATTTTATCAGTTTTTCACATAAAGGCTTCCCGACTACACACTCGGGCTGGGCACGCAAATCGAGATGAGATAGAAGGAGGTTTTCACGATCTCGGAACATAGAATTAGCCAGAAATATGCGGGATGACCTTTTGGGTCATCACAGAAATGAAAGATGACTTCAGTTCCTCCTTTTGTACATTACGACGAGGGAGTCGAAATGTCTCATCAGTTGCATCGTTTTGAATTTGGACACGTGTCGCTCACCGGCTGGTTGCCCCCGAATGCGAAGCGTCAGTTGTTTCCCTATAAAAGCTTCCTCCTTTTGTCCTTTTTGTACTTTACGACCAAATCACTACCTTCGAGCCTTCCAACTATCATCAAACCTTCTTCAAATCTTGATTTCTTCATCCTTGTTCTTCAATTTCCATAGCAATCTCCAGATTTCTTCCAAGATTTTCTTCAAATCTTAATACTTTGTTCTTCATTTTCAAAACTCGTTTCTCTAAAACTTTGCGTTCTTTCCTCAAATTTTTAAACACTACACCAGATGACAACAACCAAAACATCGAAAACCATTCCTCAAAAAGTTGCCTCTTCATCTTCTCAACCGGTCGCTGGTACTGAAGTGGTTTCTTCTGAGGTGGTGTCCCTTGAAACGGCTCCCCTCGTTGAGGCTTCTAACGAACTGGTCGTTGAGCCTCCCTTGTTGGCGTTCATTCTCAGGGGTTTCTTTATTAGAGATGACGTTAAAGTTGGGAAGCCCTAGCGCAAGCAAGATCTGGGTGAAGGAATCTCGAGGTACATATATTCTGTGACTGAAGATGTTCTTCCTATAGTTTGTAAGGACTGCAATTGGGAAAACCAGAACGTAGAAGTCCCCAGGCCCGAGGATGTCGTCACTACCCACGTGGAGGGGTACTTAAGTGTATACACTTATTCCATCACAATGGGCCCGATAGACCTGATCGTCCTAGACTTTTGCCAGAGGTACGAGGTGTGTCTCGGGCAAATCCACCCATCATTGTGGAGGATCGTGACCCTCCTCCGTTATTTCGTGAAGAAGACCAATTATCGTCAGTTCACGATCAACCACCTGCTTCGATTATACAGTCCCTAGATTTTTCGAGGAGGATTGATCAAACTTACTTGCCAGTCCATCAAGGCCCACTTTTCGAGTACAGACGAAGACCAAGACCGGGGCTGGTAGGGACGCTTTGTCCGAATGAAAACTGAAGATTTGATCCCCCTGGAACACATGCCATTCCCTGAGAATTGGTATGCGTCTTGTAGTGCAATTCTCTCTTTAAACATCAAAATTCTTTTTCTTCAATTTCTATCTACTCATTCATGCTTGTGGCTGTGCAGCCTGTCGCGGGGTTCCGAATACGGTTCCCCGGTTAAAGAAGAGGATCGATGGCATATGTATATAGATGTCATACTTCGAGAGCACATGGCGCAGACTCTCGAAGGACCGATGAGAGGCCAGTTTTCATGGTAAGGCCTCTTTCTGAGTAGCTAATACTATGTTTCCACCTTTTACTATCCTAACTCCTCTTCCTTTTTTTGTTATTGCAGTTTGCCTAAGACTACTGAACTTATGACTCCGGAAGTGGATGAGGATGTGACACCATTTATTGATCCCTCTGCTACTGCCACGGAGGGAAAAAAGAAAAGGAAGAGAACACCCTCAGGCTCCGAGGTGAAAAAACCAAAGAAACAGGTGCTCTGCAAGCGTAGGAGGGGATCCAATTCTCGGGTGCCGGCCTCCGATTCACTCCTCCGTCTTAGGGATGAGCCGGATGATGAATCTATTTTTGTTACCAATGGGACGACCTATTCCGGCGACTCGGATGCATCCGAAGGGGAGACTCGTGAGATTGACCCCTCTCAAACTAAAAAGACCGACGTGGATACCCGTGGCGAAACTCCCTAGAATGTCGGTTCCGCTCCAAAGGAAGCACCTGGTGTAATTGAGATCTCATGGACGCCATTCTATACTGATTCCATGCTCGAGGAGGCCCAAGCGAGAAAGAAGAAGCCCAACGAGGGGGTCCATGGTGCGGAATATCACCTCACTCCTTTTTCGATGATGTGGACTCGACTGCTTTGGAAGCAGGCGGTCCTAGTGAAGACCGAAATTGATCGATCTATTCCCTGTTCCAAGTGTCGACTCTGGGCGCAAAAGATCGATTATACTAATGTCTCGGAGGATGCCCGGGTTTTGTCCACTCCTGTGGGGGTAGCTATCTACCTCCGGATCCTAGTGACCAGGGAGGATCAGGAAAACATAAATGAGGTGAAAATACCGCGCCTCTTCAATGAGGTGTTGCAGGTGCTGAAGCGGGTAAAGCACCATTTCTCCCCATCGATCTATTGTTATCTTTGTTTGATATTTCTCACGTTTTTCATCCTTTTGCAGGCCTCGGTACTTTACCACGATAATTTCCTCTAGTATCGGGTTGAGGTCAATCAACTTGAGCTCGAGATCAAGGATCTTTCCCAAAAGAGGGATATGTACAAGCTTTTTAGCGAGCAACAAGAGGGGGTCGCCAAGAATTTCCAGGCCGAGCTGGATGCAGCTCAGAAAGAGGCATCGACCTTAAGGCAAGAGCATGTTGACTTGGTGGAAAAGGTAAACGTTTTTGTGTTAGACATGAGGATCCGGTAGCAGAAGCTAACAACACTTCGCAAGTCCAGCAGAAGATCGACCAGATCGACTAACTCCACAAGGAGATGGACGAGATCCAAATAATGGCTGACAGGTGGAAAAACAAGATAGACCTGCTGGTCTTGGAGAAGGAGACCGCCCAAGCCAAGTTGTCTTCGGTGGAAGTTCAGCTTCGGGTGGCAAAGGAGAAGGCGAATACACGAGCTCAGCAAAACGTGGACCTCCAAGCACGACTGGGCTTAGCCATCGCCGAATGGGATGCCCTTGGCAAGGAGCTTGAAATAATGAGGTTCAGGTTTGAAGCAACCTCGAATGATACTGATGAGATGGTGGAAGCAGTTGAGGCTCGCTAAAAGGCTACTACTGAGTATGTGAGGCGACTATCCTAAAGGGAGACACTCGAATAAATACATGCCTGAGACTTCGACCTATATGCCGAGATCGAAGAGACAAAAAAACTCGAGGTCGAGGCCAAGAGGCTAGCTGAACCCCGAGGCGAAGAGGGTTCCGAGGGCTCTGAAGAATCCGAAGGCCCCGACGGCTCCGATGATGTGTCGGGTTCCGGTGAAGCCAGACGCGATGCCTTAGGATTTTTATTTTTTTGTTTTTATTTTTGTATCTTGTACATATATATTGTTGAGGCCGTTTTTATTGGGTTTTAGTAAAGATATTCCGGAATGTATAAATTGTTTCCCTTTTGGCAATTTTCAAGTCTATTATCTTAGAATCTTTTTACAACTGCAAACATTTCTAATGCCTTAGCACATAATCAAACGTAGTAATAAGTCATTTTTCGGAGGTTCGACCCCGAATAAGACCTGTCCACGATGCAACTTTTGTTCGAAATTTGTGGAAGCTCGGAGTGACCGAAAATCTCCCCAAGGTGCTTGCTTAAATGTTTTTAGACTATGTCTTTGTCGAGGGCAACCTTTTGAACAAGTTTAGAAATTTGTTGAAGGCCTTATGTTTTGATTACGGGCTCCGGACGTCTTCGAACCATTTTTTGGGTGGACATAGCCTTTTAGGTATAGGCACTGCCTAATAGGTTTTGTGCTTCCGGGTTTCAATAACCCAAGCCGTCCGAATTTGTCTCGGACGACAGTCCCCGAGTGGGGATAGCCCTTTGGGCTTGGATAAGAGTGGCCCTTAGACTCGTAATCCCTGAGTAGAAATAACCATTTGGCTCATACTTTTAAGAAGAAAAAAATGTGCATTAGTAAAGTAAAAACTTTCTTTCATTTCTGTGCGTAATCGTAGTAAATTGTAAGTGTGTAAGAGCTCGTATTATGGCTGGGGTGGCCTATGCGGGCACGTTTCACTTGACCATTTAGCCCTTACAATAAATCCAAACCACTGAGCCTAGACTATTCAAACACAAAGTTTCCTTCCTAGGTTAAAATCTCAACCTGAGGGTGACGATGTCGCGCCCCCCTCTCTTCTCCCTCTCCTTTCAGATCGGTCAGGGTATTCGATATTATTGGGATAACTCGTTTCCTTTTGGAAAGAGGTAAGGAATTGAAGAGTCGCCATCTAACGAATTAAGGTGCGTTAGGGCACCTATTAAGGGTCATTTACAAACACAGATTGGATAACCAGAGATAGGGTAAGGGATTGAAATTACTTCAAGGAGAAGGTGTTAGGCCCCCCCTCGAAGTCCACAATTGTGGTTCCCGACCAAACAAACTTTTTGAATTTTAAAACAGGTAGCACATAAGCAATAAAAGCACATAGGTAAACAAATAAAGGTTTTTGAGAAGATTCGCAGTCTAAGCACACATATATGCTAAAGATAGGGGGTCCTAGGTTGTTTATCCTATAGGATCATATCCATGCAATGCCCGGTAATCACTCCTCAATGAGGGGCTACACATTGCATTAGCTCACAGGTCATCATATCCATGTCTACCCTTTCCCACCCCTTAGAGATTATTAAGCGAGTTTATTTAACGACCTCTATGTGTGCTATTACATGTCCCTTCTTAATGGTCATGAAGGAGATTATGACCTCTACCTATAGGCAGTTCTAAAGAGACCCCTAAGGTTTAAAAGGAGAAAATACTAGGCGACAAACAAGAACAAATAGGACTTTAGCAGATAAAGGTAGGAAAGAGCAATTAAGAGGCTCAGATTTACCTCCACAGATAATGCATGTAATCAACACGACTCAAAACACAAACAAGGGTAGTATTATTAAATAGGATCCTAAAATATGATGTCTAAGTGAATATCAAAACACAAAAGATATGCAGTTTCAATTTTATAAACCCAGAAGCAGGGGCCCTAATCAGTTTGCCTACTGATTTTAAACCTATTAACCATTAAGCAGTAAACACAAGCAACAGCTTTCAAGTTTTATAAAGGTTGGTTACCTAAGGCTTGCCTAGGCGGGGGGGGGGGGGGGG
>ML397195.1:416-15915 GCA_005239525.1 Nicotiana knightiana
GGAACAGGGCCCCGACATACCCATAATATCTATAACAAAAATGCATACCAAGACCACGGCAAGTCCGGAGAAGGGATCTCTCCTATAACCGCTGAACTGGAAAGCTTATTGTGGTGGGGGACCTTTGTCTACCTGTCTATCAGGACCTGCAGCACGACATGCAACGTCCACAAATAAAAGGACGTCAGTACGAATAAAGTACTGAGTACGTAAGGCAGGAAAGCATAAATAAGAACAGTAATGTAAAGAGAGATGTAGGAGATACAACCTGTAGCATCTGAGTTCTTCTAAGAGACATTAACATGAAATGCATGATACATATATACACATAATCTTTTTAAACATCCGCCTCTATGGGCGTCATCATCATCATAGAACATTCGCCTCTGTGGGCATCATCATTATCATATCATACCCGGCCTCAAAGAGGACTCGGTAAACCCAACTGATCAGTGGTTGCACAATAGGTGCCATAGCAGGCTGACTATAGCGCGGCTCGGTAGAGTAAAATAGATACATATATAAAAGGTATGCAGGATTCATTGAATGTTCTAAACATTTAGGAGTGACGTAAGGTCGATATTCTATGTACACATCATTAAGGATAACTCTTCATCGAGAATCTTATAAGAATTAGGAAGTACCAACAACATTGATAACATAATAATAAGAGAAGAAACCTTAACATCAATTGTTCCATAAGAAAGGAAACAATGTAAGTACTGCTAACTTCTAAGAGTAGAGTATCTTTGGAGGCTCGTTCATTGCATTATGTACAATCGGAGTCGTGCAAAAGAAGGAAAGTTATAGACTCACATACCTTATATATAATTACCCAACCTCAAGCTACGCAAATGTCACAACTCCTTAATCTACAATAAGAGAAACGACACTATCGTTATCGTTTAAGCGTCATAACTATTATGTATCGACCACAACCTATTTTATGATGAAATGGGACAGCACCTCCCCTATTTATATGACTTCACACAAGTCATACAAATCACCAAATATCCCAAAAAACATCAATAATAGTCATATTGAGCCTCCCAAAACAGTCCACACACAACCTAATCACTTCACACATAAGACGACCACCGTAGTCCTGTCAAACGACCCGGAAATGTTACAACGAACAACCAGCTCACAACACTACATCTATATGGTGTTTATACACACTATTACTCCTCCAAAACTCCACAAAACAGCAGTAAAACACGCAGCCCAACAACAACGCAAAATAGTCCGCTACAAGTCAAATAACTCGAACTCACGGCTTCCGATCACCGCCACGTGAGTTCTAACTTTTAGGAAACATATTTATCAACCTTCCTTGATATTTAAACACTTAAATACAGATATTAGACGTTTATTAACTATGAATTACCTTCCAAAAATCTAACTACAAAGAAAAAGGAGAGGCGGTATAATGACACTTACGTCGTAGGGATCGTTTTGATGTTATTGCTTCTTGATTTCTTGCCCGGAATAATAATCTTCTTTCAAACCCTAGAAAATAGCTTGAGGTTATGTTTATGGGTGTTATCTGGTCGTTTTATGCTGAATAATGAAGAGAAATGCAACCTAAGGTTTATATATATCAAGTTTGGAAAAGTTAAAGAGGTGCTAGCTTCGCACCCTAGGATTGGTCCATCTTCCTACGCTTATATCTTTTTATCCTGATGTCGTATGAAAGAACGTTTAAGAGAGTTGGAAACTAAATTCCAAGACATTAAATTTGGTCCCAATAAGACCTCATATAGCACATGAAATGTATTGCTCAAAAAGCTCTAGTGATCTACCTACTTGTCACTTATGATGTCTGCGCAGTCTTGCGAAACTGCAAATATCTCTCTACTCCTACATCATATCTATGAACGGTTTAATGCATTGGAAACTATAATCATAGATATTAAATTTGGTTGGTATATCATCCAATAATTCCAAGTATATTGGGAGAAAATCTCAGTTACATTTGACCTAATTTTAAGCACATTATGAGTGTAACTTGTGAATACCTTTGCCAAATTTTGTTCCACAACTTTCTTGACTTCAAAATGTAGAACAAAACTATCATACGATAAATATTAACTCATATCATAACCTCCTTATCATGTAATTAACCATAGTCTCACCCTAAAGCACATGTTATAACATTCCAAACTCGTCGACTTTCGACAAAACTTATTTTCTTCAATTGGTTTAGCTTCTAAGCTTTCCAACCCTCTTGGTACTCGTTACTCATGATCTTAAATATTTGTAACCTCCAATGTAACATGATTAAATTACTTTATATTCCATCAAATATAATATTATTTCTAAGCTTACATCAATTGACTTACGATGTACTCTCACGTACGAAAACATGGGGTGTAACATCATTCCCCCCCTTTGGAACATTCGTCCTTGAATGTTGACTAATGCACTTTTCCATATCTTAAGCAATAACTCTTACGAATAATTTAATATTGTCTTTTCCATCTAGGGAGTTGTTCGGTGAATAAATCCAAAGGCTAGAACATTTTCCCCTTTAGGCCTCTTTCTCACACCACGACTTGTGGTCGAACTCCTTTCAATGTAGTAACTATTTCTACCTTCTTTAATGCAGCCTAGACAATTCTAACCTTGAATGTGCGCCAATGCGACTCTTATCTCCTTTTTTTTATTTCTTGTTAGCTTTTAACCTATCTTTATTATTCACTTGGTGAATATATATTGTACTATGACAAGCTGTCCCTCTGGGCATCTATAGGTGTACTAAAGTTCTTTGTTTGGTATTTTGTTGAAGTTACGACTATTGCTATATCTTGTTTCATAGCCTCATTTATCTATGATTATGGCATTACCACTACTAGGTAGGTCATACTATACCATAACTCTTACTTCGGTTTATTATTATGGAGACTTTCCACCCAACTCCAGGTTTTTCTCTCACCGCCTATCCTATATGTATAAATCTAAGCCATTTAATGCTTCCTCATTACCGTCCATCTTAATAATGATAACATAATCTCATATCATACTTTGTAAATTCATCCATTCATTGTTGATTCACCTTCATATTGATCTATAATCTACCACTGATAATTTAAAATCTCTTATGTAATATGTCGTCACTAGAGCTCACGTATCATCAGGGAACATCTGAAATGATTTTCCAGATCCACTTAGGGATGATACTATAGTGAAATAACTGTATTTCATAGCATCCCAATGTGATTCATATTATGGGGGTATTCTAATCACATGCAGTTCATGAAATACTTGTTCTATAAATCATTACTCAATCAAAGGTCTAAACGTCATCCTCTTATCATTTATCACAATTATACCCTTACTTTACTACCATGGTAGCATTCTATATCTTCTAAATGCTCCTAGTTTTAAACTCCTTTGAGTTCACTCATGATATACTGAGCTTTTTATAACTGTATGAAAACCATCAACTGTCTTGTTGTGATGGGTTTAATCCCGAGGAATTACCTATTCTCGTCACCTTCTCACACACCTTTTCTTATCCTTACTCCTGCCTAGCTAAAACCTTGTTGCTCTACCATACTTTAGCTTGCGACCTACGCACATATACTTATACTACTCGTAACCTTCCTTTCATCATGTTAGCACCATAGATTTCCTTTCACGCCTTCTCAGTTGTCTTTAAATGTAAACAATTACTTTTCCTGGTCGTTCTGCCACTTGCTGCATGGATACTTGGCCTATCTTAGTGCCCATGAATACAGGAGTTCCCTGTAACTCATATGATCTCAATTATCAACTTTTGATTGATTTTTTTTCTTCTTCCGTTCATTAGCTACGGTAGGTTCCACTTTCTTATGGAGTGCATACAATATTATAGTGAGACTGCTGTTACAAGACCATTTCTACTTTAGGTCACGCTTATGTTGAAGCCTGCTTCCTTATTTCCTCAGCTAGTCTTTCGTTGTAGTACTTAGGGAAGAACTTCTAACTCTTATAAAGCTGAGACCTTATTACATTGCATATCCCACAGTATTTCTGATGTTCTTACTCGCCTATCATTATCCTTAGTTACTTACCTCCATGCCCTTGTGCTTGTAGGGTTTCTTGTGAATTGAAATTTCAGTTGTCTCCATTGTGGCACTCTCTTTTATTTTCGTAACACTTATATTGTACCTACTACTACCCCAACTCTTGTCTGAATATTTCTCGAGGATTATGATTTTTTTTATCTAAGAGACTGAATTTCCTATGTTGGGTTTCACTATGTTTATCTTGCATGATCTACTAATTTTCCTATATCCTCCTATCTATCCATAACTAGGCTCTTCCCGAATCAACTACCGACTACCCATTGGTCCACTCTCATATCTTTATTTTATGTAACGCCTCTTGGGTTATGTCCTTTGTCTTAACTTACCTCTTGTACGGGATCCTTATGTATCAAGTTTTCATTCCCACTTATATATCAATATCATCGAGTGCGAAAACCTTATTGATTCTCCCCAATATCATGCTTGCATAATTTTATGGAGTTATATTATATCTGTAGGATATGAATAAATGCAATCTTATTCCTTTCACCTTTTTACCACATTCTTCCTTTACCATCCGATATTTACCTCTTCATCTTTGGCATTTTGTTTCTACATCTTCACAGACATTACTCGGCTTGCGGTAACCCTTCTACACCAGGTATAATTGAATTTCGTACACACAAGGGTGACATGTTGTATAACTGGCACATTTAGTCCCTTAAGCATAACTCTTCTCATAGAGCTTTCTTTAGGAAAGAGTATTTGTGAATGACCTTTAAAGTTTATTCATCTATTGTTCATTCTATTATTGTCGAAACACTATCTTTGAAACGATGTCGACTATTACCAATTCCTTTGATCCATAATTCATGTTCGGTATTTTTTTTCTTGTTTACTATCCCATACTAATTTCTATTACTTGGGGGGTCTGACTTTTCCTTATGGTAATCACGTGTGAGTCACCAACTCATTTCTCGAAATGAGGGTATGGCTTTATGGCTTACACTTTTGTATTGTCTTAAGGCCTGTCTCCTCTCATTTTTTTTCCTTCACTTGACTATATACTTTATCATTATACCATATTCTGATTTACCGCTATCACTCATTTATCACCTCTTACTAAGAATGTTTCATTTACTCTCTTCTTATTCTCATGCTAATATCTCTGTCTATCGCCCTATTATAAAGACTTCAACATGACGTTCTTTCATATTTAGCTCCCCCTGCTTCATATCACCGGCTCTTCGGGACGCTTAACATTCTTCTTCTTCTTTTTTTTTACTAGTGGCTGGAGTCATACTAAGGCAAATATTTATCCCTTCTAGGATCCTAGTGCCTAACTTCTGAAATTTCTGAATATTCTAGAATTCATATCTGACTGTTCTATTCTAGAGTGACCATATGGCTATCTCCAAATGAGAACTATTACCATGTTCTGCACTACCCTTCAAAAATGTTAAATAATGATAACAATCTATCTACAATTTTTGGTTACTCTAATCCCACCTGGATCCTGATATCCTATCCTTCTCTTAACTTATTTCAGTTAGCTCCCATAGGGCATAATTGAGATTGGCATGGACAATTGTAGATATCTCTGTTACCGTTGAAAGAAACTAAAAATGCTTATATTTCTCTGCCAGAATTATAAATACGGATAATCTTTATTAACTAGGTACCTCGTACCACTCTTTATCTTGCTTCTTTTACTTGCTAAAACTCGTATCTACCTCCTGATTCTCTTATTTCTTTTTACCATATGGGTGGATAAATATTCTTTCCTTAGAGCTCCTTATGATGAAACTAACACATATTAGTACACACATGATTTGCTGAAGCCCTCACATTTACTCATCATAAGCATGATGCAAAATTGAGTTCCTCTGACTCAACTCTTCCACAGCAACATTGCAATCTCTTACCATCCATCTTTCTATATGTATGAATCGTCGTATTATAAATAAGATAGAATTGAGGAAATTGAGTTCTTAAGATTGAGCTCTACCACACAATCTAGAGTAAGAAGAAAGAGTAACAACTGTAGCCTCTTGCTTATAAGTGTGGTGCACAACACACCCATAAATAAGACTCTACTAGACACGGCTCATAGACAACCCCTAGGACAGACCTGCTCTGATACCAAGTTTGTCACATCCCAAACTGGAGGATGATGACTAGCACCAGGGCCATACTTACCGAGCACCAACGTACATTTTATCTAACCTTCTTATTATCTTTAAGGGAAAACGAGATCAATATAAATGATAGATATGGATCATGAACATACATCACATGAGCTGATAAGATTGCTAAGAAATTACATAAAAGGTACGAGCTACAACGCTGCAATGAATGACTATACAACAAAAATTAGCCAACAAGGAATACCAAACTATACATGAGTTGACACCTGTCTATGAGCCTCTAAAGGAGCATAAGTAATGAAACATAGCTGGAACAAGGGCCCAACATACCCATAATATCTATAACAAAAATGCATACCAAGACCACGACAAGTCCGGAGAAGGGATCTCGCCTATAACTGCTGAACTGGAAAACCTATTGTGGTGGGGGACTTTTGTCTACCAGTCTATCAGGACCTGCAGCACGACATGCAGCGTCCACAAATAAAAGGACGTCAGTTCGAATAAAGTACTGAGTACGTAAGGTAGGAAAACATAAATAAGAACAGTAATGTAAAGAGAGATGTAGGAGATACAACATGTAGCATCTGGGTGCTTCTAAGAGACATTAACATGAAATGCATTATACACATACACATAATCTTTTTAAACATCCCCATCTGTGGGCATCATCGTCATCATAGAATATTCGCCTCTGTGGGCATCATCATAATTATATCATACCCGGCCTTAAAGAGGACTCGGTAAACCCAACTGATCAGTGGTTGCACAATAGGTGCCATACCTGGCCGACTATAGCGCGGTCGGTAGAGTAAAATAGATACATATATAAATGCATGCAGGACTCATTGGAATCATGTTCTAAACATTTCGGAGCGACGTAAGGTCGATATTCTCTGTACACATCATTAGGGCTAACTCTTCATCGAGAATCTTATAAGAATCAGGAAGTACCAACAACATTGATAACATAAGAATAAGAGAAGCAACCTTAACATCAATTGTTCCATAAGGAGGGAAACAATGTAAGTACCGCTAACTTCTAAGAGTAGAGTATCTTTGGAAGCTCGTTCTTTGCATTATGTACAATTGGAGTCGTGCAAAAGAAGGAAAGGTATAGACTCACATATCTTATATATAATTCCCCAACCTCAAGCTACGCAAATGTCACAACTCCTTAATCTACAATAAGAGAAACGACACTATCGTTATCGTTTAAGCGTCAATTAACTATTATGTATCGACCACAACCTATTTTATGATGAAACGGGACAGAAACTCCCCTATTTATATGAATTCACACAAGTCAAAAAAATCACCAAAAGGCCCAAACAACGTCAATAATAATCATATTGAGTCTCCCAAAATAGTCCACACACAACCTAATCACTTCACACATAAGACGACCACCGTAGTCGTGTCAAACGACCTGGAAATGTTACAACGAAAAACCAGATCACAACCCTACATCTATATGGTGTTTATACACACTATTAATCCTCCAAAAATCCACAAAACATTAGTAAAACACACAGCCCAACAACAACACAAAACAGTCCGCTACGAGTCAAATAATTCGAACTCACTGCTTCCGATCACCGTCCCGTGAGTTCTGACTATTAGGAAACATATTTATCAAACTTCCTTGTTATTTAAACACTTAAATACAGATATTAGACGTTTCTTAACTATGAAGTATCTTCCAAAACTCTAACTACAACGAAAAAGGAGAGGCGATATAATGACACTTACGTCGTAGGGATCGTTTTGATGTTATTGCTTCTCGATTTCTTGCCCGGAATGATAATCTTCTTTCACACCCTAGAAGATAGCTTGAGGTTATGTTTATGGGTGCTCTCTGGTCATTTTATGCTGAATAATAAAGAGAAAGCCGACCTAAGTTTTATATATATCAAGTTTGGAAAAGTCAAAGAGGTCCTAGCTTCGCACCCTAGGATTGGTCCATCTTCCTACGCTTATATCTTTTTATCCTGATGTCATATGAACGAACGGTTAAGAGAGTTGGAAACTAAATTCGAAGAACTTCAATTTGGTATATTATATGTCCCAATAAGACCTCATATATAACGTGAAATGTATTGCTCAAAAAGATCTAGTGATCCACCTACTTGTCACTTATGATGTCTGCGCAGTCTCGTGAAACTGTAAATATATCTCTACTCCTATGTCATATCGATGAATGGTTTAATGAATTGGAAAATAGACTCATAGATATTAAATTTGGTTGGTAGATCATCCAAAATTCCAAGTATATTGGGAGAAAATCTCAGTTACATTTGACCTAATTTTAAGCACATTATGAGTGTAACTTGTGAAGACCTTTGCCAAATTTTGTTCCACAACTTGCTTGACTTCAAAATGTAGAACACAACTATCATACGATAAAAATTAACTCATATCATAACCTCATTATCATGTAATGAACCATAGTCTCACCCTAAAGCACATGTTATAACATTCCAAACTCGTCGACTTTCAACGAAACTTATTTTCTTCAATTGGTTTAGCTTCTAAGCTTTCCAACCCTCTTGGTACTCGTTATTCATGATCTTAAATATTTGTAACCTCCAATGTAACATGATTAACTTACTTTATATTCCATAAAATATAATCTTATTTCTCAGCTTACATCAATTGACTTAAGATGTAGTCTCACGTACGAAAACATGGGGTGTAACAGCATCGCATCAGATTTAATGGATAGATTCAGATTCAACACGGAAAATGCACCAGACGTCTTCTATATCCAGAATCTCAAGAAGAAGCCCACTGAGATTTTTCGCGAGTACGCAACTCGATGGAGGTCAGAAGCAGCAAAGGTCTGGCTGGCATTATATGAAGAGCAAATGAACAAGTTCTTTGTCAGGGCTCAGAATCCACAATATTACGAAAGGTTAATGGTAATCGAGAATCACAAGTTCTCCGATATCATCAAGCTCGGAGAAGGGATCTAGGAAGGTATCAAAAGTGGAATGATGACTAATATTGAGGCACTGCAGGCCACAGATAAAGCACTACAATTAGGTGGCATATCAAAGAAGAAAGAAGTGGGAACATTAATGGTTGCCCAAGGTCCAAAATCTCCATTTGTGTACCAAACACCTCCACCCACATACCAACCTTCACCTCCTAGATATCCTCAACCTGCTACCACCTACCACACCTATAATATCCAACCAGCCTATTATCATTCACCTCCAACTCGTCCAAATTACCAAAAACCCAGGCCCAATTTTGATTGCAAACCACCTAGACAATAAACCCATATTGCTGAACCCATGGACCAATTGTATGAAAGATTAAAAGTTGCTGGATATATTACCCATATTCCCGCCGTGGCTATGAAAAACTCGTCACAATGGGTCAACCCAAACAAGACGTGTGCGTACCATTCCGGTATGAATGGACATACTATTGATGAATGCCGCACCCTGAAAGATAAGATACAAACACTGATTGATACCAAGGTCATACAGGCGAAAGAAACCACACCCAACCTCCACAAAAACCCCCTCCCAGACCATAGAGGTGAAGGAATCAATGTAATAGAAACCGATGAAGAATGGGATCCCGAGGGATCAATCAGACTCATTCGGGAAGGTGATGACCCTAAGAAGCCAAAAATCATGCTCAATCCCATTGTGGTATAGGTACAGCCGCCAATCAAAGTTGAGGAATCCGCATCGGTTCCCTTTGAAGTATAAATGACACCACCTGCAGCTACACTTGCTCCGTTTGAGGTAGAAGTATCCACACCTTTCACTGTGACGGTGAAATCCACACCACCTTTCAGTTCAAATGATGTACCTTGGGATTATGTTGCCGAAGCTAGGAGAAAAGGGAAAGCAAAGACGGAAGAGTCAGGCGCTGCACAAGGAATGACCAGAACAGGAAGATTTTACACACTTGAGCATTTGGGAGAGACCTGTAAGCAAGCTTCTAACAAACAACCTATCGTTGAAACTAGTCTGGACGACCTTTGGAGGGAAGTACAAGAAAGGGAGTATTATTTTGTTGATCATCTGAATAAGACTCCCGCCCAGATATCTATCTTATCGTTGCTACAAAATTCCGAAGCACACAGGAATGCTCTGATGAAAACAATGAATGAAGCATATGTGCCCAACAACATTACTAGTAGAGAAATGGCCAACATGGTGGGACAAGTGTTGGAAAGCCATAAGATCACTTTCCATGAAGACAAATTGCCACCTGAAGGGTTAAGCCACAACATAGCAATGCACATCACAGTGCAATGTGAAGATAAGTTCATTGCCAAAGTTCTGATAGATGGAGGGTCCAGCCTCAACATCTGTCCGCTGGCAACTCTAAAAAGGTTGGGCAAGGTCCTACATGAAATACAAGCAGGATCTATGAACGTGAAAGCATTCGATGGGTCACAAAGAGCTACAATTGGAGAAACCAACCTATGGCTGCAAATAGGTCCTACCTAGTTTGATGTTGAATTCCAGGTGCTAGACATATCCGCCTCTTACAATGTGTTGCTGGGACGACCTTGGATACATGCCGCTGGAGCTGTGGAATCCACTTTGCACCAAGTGGTAAAATTTGAATGGAACCATCAAGAGGTGATAATCCATGGATATGGGAGCAACCCCATTTACACTAGTCTGACTGTTCCGATGGTAAAAAACAAAAGAAAGTTAGGTGGAGAAACCTACCATCGCATTGGACGTGTTAACGTGATTGAGAAAGAGAAACGGTGGAGTAGAAAAGTAGAGAACATATTGGCATGGGCAGGGTATGAACCTGGCAAGGGGATTGGTAAAAAGCTTCAAGGTATCTCCAAACCAGTATAGCTGAAGTGCCATGGCACAACCTTTGGGCTCGGATATCAGTACACATGGAAGGAACATCAAAATTGGTTGCCACCATAGCGTGGTCCATACTATACTCTTGAGAAACCCGTACCGCACCTGAATCAGACCTTCCATCAGGCCGATACAGTATGGTGATCTGAGGAGGAAGAAGCTTTGGCAGTAGTGAGGAATTTGTTCCTAGAAGACGATGGTATGGATGGCTGTGTAATAGTTGAGGAGGAGGAGGAAGGCCCTACTATCCAGACAGTGGAGAGGGAGCATTCCTCAGGAACTGGACTGTCAAACCATCAAGGGCCCGACGAGTCTCGGGGTAGCAAGGCTGATAGCATTGTTTATTTTTGAAAATGATTTCCTCTTTTGCATTTTGTTTTAAATAATATTTTTAGTGCTCCGTCTCGAAAAACATTATTTGAATTATTGAAATCATTTTGTCTAACGCTTTAAATGGCTTGATGTTTTATATCTTTATCCCTACATCATTACTATTTCTTATCTCGATGAACCAACAACTGTGACGTGTAATGAGACAATGCAACAAAAGGACAGTGACTCGGAAGAAATAGAACATGAGGATGTAATACTTGAGGAAATTGTTAGAGAAGTGGAGAACTTTGAGAACAAGCCCAAGTCCAACATGGACGAGACCGAGATAGTCAACTTGGGAGATCCGAAACCATCAAGGAAACCCGCATAAGCATCCATTTGTCACCGTCAGAGAAAGAAGAATACACTCGGTTCCTGAAAGAATATGAGGATATATTTGCATGGTCATACGACGATATGACAGGGTTGAACACATCCATAGTGGCTCACAAGTTACCTAGAAATCCAATGTGTCCGCTAGTGAAGCAAAAACTCAGGAAATTCAAGCAAGACATGATCCTGAAAATCAAGGAGGAAGTCACTAAGCAGATCAAAGCCAAGGTCCTCCGAGTAGTTGAGTACCCAACTTGGTTGGCCAATATTGTACCAGTTCAAAAGAAAGATGGGAAAGTCAGAGTTTGTGTTGATTAATGGGATCTAAACAAAGAAATTCCCAAGGATGATTTCCCGCTACCAAACATACACATTCTAATTGACAATTGCGCCAAGCTTGAACTCCAGTCCTTTGTAGATTTCTTCGCGGGTTACCATCAGATTTGGATGGATGAAGAAGACGTAGAGAAAACAGCCTTCATTACACAATAGGGAGTGTACTGCTACAAAATGATGCCGTTTAGTCTGAATAATGCTAGGGCCACCAACATGAGGGCTATGAAAACGATCTTCCATGGTATGATACATAAAGAAATAGAGGTATATGTTGACGTCGTCATCATCAAATCCAAGAGGGCTACAAATCACATAGCAGATTTGAGGAAATTCTTTGACCGGCTACGAAAGTACAATCTAAAGTTAAATCCCGCAAAGTGTGCATTTGGCGTTCCTGCCGGAAAATTGTTGGGATTCATCGTCAGTCTCCGAGGAATAGAGTTGGACCTGTCAAAGGTTAAAGCCATCCAGGAATTACCACCACCAAAAAGCAAGAAGGATATGATGAGTTTCTTGGGACATCTCAACTACATCAGTCGTTGCATAGCACAGTCCACAGTAATATGTGAGCCAATTTTCAAAATACTGAAGAAGGATGCCGCAACTAGCTGGACCGAGGATTGTAAAAATGCTTTTGACAAAATCAAGGAATACTTGTCCACACCACCAGTCTTAGTCCTGCCAGATCCTGGTAAACCACTACTACTCTACCTTGCAGTGTTGGAGCCTTCAGTTGTGTTCTGGGACAAGATGAAGAAACGGGAAGAAAAGAGCAGGCCATATACTACTTAAGCAAGAAGTTCGCTACTTATGAAGCACGATACTCTCTACTGGAACGCACTTGTTACGTTCTAAACTAGATAACTCAGAAGCTAAGGCACTACTTCTGTGCCTATAATATATATCTCATGTCAAGGATGGATCCCCTGAATTACATCTTTCAAAAACCCATGCCTACTGGGAAGCTGGACAAGTGGCAAATCTTGCTGAGTGAGTTTGACATTATCTATGTAACTCAATAAGAAGTCAAGGGACAAGCATTAGTAGATCATCTTGCTGAAAATCCTGTAGGAGGAGAATACGAACCCCTAAAAAATGTATTTTTATGATGAGGAGGTATCATTCGTAGGAGAAGATATTGCTGAAGCCTACGACGGTTGGAGGATGTTTTTCGACGGAGCTTCAAATTTTAAAGGAGTGGGTATCAGAGCTGTCTTGATATCAGAAACCGGTCAGCATTATCTGGTGTCTGCAAAACTCAAATTCCCATGCACTAACAACATGGCAGAATATGAAGCTTGCATATTAGGGCTCAACCTGGCTATTGATATGAATATTCAGGAACTGCTGGTAATCGGTGATTTAGACCTGCTGGTACATCAAGTACAAGGAGAATGGGCTACCAAGAATTTCAAAATACTGCCATAGTTGCATCATGTACAAGAAATGAAGAAGAGGTTCACAAAGATAGAATTCCAGCATGTCCCCAGAATTCATAATGAATTCGCAGACGCATTGGCTACCTTGTCATCAATGATACAACATCCAGACAAGAATTTCATCGATCCTATTCCGGTGAGGATCCATAATCAGCTGGCATACTGTGCTCATGTTGAAGAAGAAACGGACGAAAAACCCTAGTTTCACGACATCAAAGAGTACTTGGCAAAAGGAGAATACACAAAGCATGCAAACCATACTCAGAATCGCACACTTCGGAGGTTGTCCAATCACTTCTTCAAAAGCGGAGGGACCCTATATAGAAGAACTACCGATCTGGGACTGTTAAGGTGTGTTCACACAAAAGAGGCTTCCAAATTTCTCGAGGAAATACATGCCGGAACCTGCGGCCCACATATGAACGAATTTATCTTGGCCAAGAAGATACTCATTGCCGGTTACTTTTGGATGACCATGGAAACAGACTGCATACGATACGTTCAGAAATGCTACTAATGCCAGATACATGCAGACATGATACGGGTGCCGCCAAACGAGCTTAATGAAACAAGCTCACCTTGGCCTTTCGCTGCCTGGGGAATGGATGTCATTGGCCCAATTGAGACCACCACTTCAAATGGGCACCGGTTCATTTTAGTGGCCATAGACTACTTCACCAAATGGGTTGAAGTTGCATCTTACATAGCGGTAACCAAGAAGATCGTTGCAGATTTTGTCAGAGATCGGATTGTTTGTCGATTTAGGGTTCTAGAGTCCATAATCACTGACAATGCTTCCAATATCAATAGTGATCTGATGAAATACATGTGTGAAACTTTCAAAATCAAGCACAAGAATTCCACAACATACATGCCTCAAATGAATGGAGCCGTAGAGGCCGCCAAGAAAAACATCAAGAAGAAACAAAGGAAAATGGTAGAGAATCACAAGAAATGGCATGAGAAATTACCATTTGCCTTACTGGGATACCGTACCACAATCCGCACATCAACCGGGGCAACTCCATATCTGCTAGCTTATTGTACCGAATATGTTATTCTCGCAGAGGTAGAAATTCTTTCTTTAAGAATCATACAAGAAGATGAAATCAGCAATGCAGAATGGATAAGGAACCACTATGAGAAATCCTCCATCCTAGATGGCAAGAGGGTGAATGCAGTGTGTCACGACCAGCTCTATCAGAATACAATGTCCAGGGCTTTCAATAAAAGGGTCAAACCAAGACAGTTCACGCCGGGTCAGCTGGTACTGAAACGGATCTTTCCACATCGAGATGAGGCCAAAAGGAAATTCTCTCCCAACTGGAAAGGTCCTTACATGGCTCACAGAGTATTCACATGAGGAGCACTCATACTCGTAGAGATGCACAGAGAAATCTGGCCAAAGCCTATCAATTCAGATGCAGTCAAAAGATACTATGTGTAAACCATTTATGCTTCTTCATATGGTGTAAATTGAACTACTCTCGACCTGATTCCCGTTTAAGAAGGGTTACATAGGCAGCCCTATGGGTTCGGTCACAATTCAATAAAATTTCCATTTTCCCCACAATCAGAAACTAGGGCAGAATTTTGAGGAGGACCCTCAAAATTCCGAAGCAAGTTCAGCCAACCGCAGCATATGGTGTTTAACCAAAGAATTAGACCCTTTGACTAAAGCTTATTTTTAATATGAATATGGGTTACTGATAATCAAGATAATGGGAAAAATGAATAATAAACAATATTGCAGAAATAAAATACCGGTGTTGATTATATTCGAGAATCAGATGCCTTTACAAGCTGTATTCCCCTCCCTTATATAGGAGATTCTTATAACGTAGGGTTCTTGCTATGGTTACTCATTAATGACTAATTATGACATTAATGAGGCGTTACAAAGGATAACGATAATTGGGGTTCAGTTACATAACGTCCGAGTAATCAATTGTGGGTCTCTAAATCTGCTCGTAGCTTTGTCTAGATTCATTCTGACCGTGCCTCTCTCC